>PVKS010001728.1:0-52300 GCA_004027875.1 Aplodontia rufa
AAAACTCATTTCTCTTGACACATGTGCTCTTTCCTGCACTGTCTCATTTGATCCCTTAGGGTGGGCATTTCCATCCTCAAACCAACCTGACTGGGTTCTGTGTGGCAGACACTGTGCGTTCCTCTACGTCCTTCTTTCCTTGCCAACAGAATCCTGATTGCCCAGGTGTCCTTCCCTCGGGAAAGAGGATCCTCACCTATATCAGTGGTGATCCCTGAACTGCCAAAGCCAATTATGACTTTTTTCTCTTGGCCAGTGATGTTTAAGGGGCAGGTAAATGACTCAGTTCTGACTGATGTAACAGAAGACGAACTCTGCTGGGGCTGAGGAAGAGAGTGAGGAGTCCTTCTAGCAAAGTCTTCAGATTTTTAGAAAGACACAGACATGAGACAGTCCTTTGGGGTTTCGGATGCCTAAAACTATGGCTTTGTGGAGAACTAGCCTTGAAGAAATTCAACAAGTAAGGACGACAAAGAGAAAACAGAAGAATTCAGGGCCTTGGTGGTTGAGCCACTGAATTAACAAGGCCTAGATACACCCAACCCTAGGTCTTCATATTACGTGAAATAATGATTCTCCTTATTGATTGCCAGGGTTTTCTGTCCTTTGCAACAGAAAACAACCTAAATTATATGTCAAATTTTACAGGTACATTTGTGTCATTTGACTCTGAAGGGACCGCTTGGCTTGTACCTGTTGACTTCCCTAAGACCTTCCCTAAGACCCCAGGCAGCCCTTCTCAGCCTATCCTGTGACTGAAATCACAGTGCAGCATCCAGAACACCTTATGTCTGCCTTCACCCTCACAATTTCTGATGTGATTTTCCTAGGCTGAGGTCTGGGGCTCGGTATTTAAAACAACAACAAAACAAACAAACAAAAACACATTAAAAAAAAGTTCCCCAGATAATTTTTATATGAGAACCATTGGTCTAAGAGCTCTAAAGAACACAGAAGATTCGTCTTTGGACCCCCCCAACCCACTTTTTTTTTTTTTAAAGAGAGAGAGGAACAGTGAGAGAGACAGAGAAAGAGAGAAACAACTTTATTTAGTTTTTCACATGGCCTTCATTGCTCCAACAATGAAGTTGTGTACGTGGTGCTGGGGTTTGAACCCGGGTCCTCGCACTTGCCGAAACCACTGAGCCACCGCTCCAGCCTCCCCAACCCACTTTTTATCTCTACACTGTCTCGCTTCACCCCATCCCGCCCCATGTTCTTAGTGCCTCGCTGATACCGGTGATCATACATCCTAGCTTACCAGGGAAAGTAATAGCTATTATAGTTTGTAGCTATTATCAATTGCAAATCCCTTTACTCCCAATACTGCCCTGGTTTGGGTGATTGGTTGCTTTACTTGAAAGGATGGTGGGCCTGGTTTAATCAAGACATTTACCAACAGCACTCCTCTATTTTAGGTCGGTGTGTGCCTGTCCCCATTCTGGTGGGAGGCTTGGGTTTGTAGAGGACCTGTTCAGTTTGCCGGAATTGTTAATAAGTGCTGCAATCCCAATCTTGGAGGCTTGATTTACGGTAGGAAAAAGAATGGATTGGGGATTAGAAGAAAATCTCAGCTGTCCTGTAGGAAATTAAGTATTTCCTGAGTTATTTTATGTCCTAAATTATTTGTTAACACTCCACCCTACCTTAGGCCTTCATGTTATATGAAGTTATAAATCTACTTATTGATTGTCAGGGCTTTCTGTTCTTTGTAGCACAAACAACCTAAATCATGTGTCAGATTTTACAGGTTATGTTTGGGTCCTTTGCCTCCAAAGGGACCATGCAGTTCGCACCTTTATGAGTTTGTAGTCCCGTCTAAAGGAAATGTTCTACATGATTACCTGCAACCCCAGGATTCTCAGATAACCCTCACCTGCTGCTGTCTTTCAGAATTAGATGGAGAAATTGCACCATGGGAGCTGCTGGAGCAGAAGAGAACTCCTGATTTGCGATGCTGGAGTGATACTTCAAGCAGATAGAGGAGGCATCAAGCAGAAGAAATTGAGCATCCTAAGAGCAAAACCCAAGGGAAAGGAATTTGGTTGCTTAGGATGAGGCAATGATGACTGCAGAAGTCTGCACAGGATTGTGAGGCACTCTGGGTATCCCAAAGTGCCTGAGGTATGGACGTTGGAGGAAAGAGCCCTGCCTACCAGGTCAGGCCAAGCGAGTCTTCCTTTCACGGAGATCTGATGCATCTTTTGAGGAAAAGCTGAAGAGGGCTCAAGGAACATAGGAAGCTATAGCGAAGAGGCCTAAACAAGAAGGGGCCTTTGAGGCTGCCCACCTTCACTGACCTGGGCAGTGCCTGAGATGTTTAGAGAGATTACTCTGTGGAAGAGCAAAGTTGAAGGCCCCGAGAATTGTTTAGAAATACTGGTCAGTTGTTAAAGAAAACGAAATGTCAAAGAACCCCAGGAATACTCACATCCAACTCAACAAGGATTAGGAATTAGATAGGCAACTTTCTTGCTCTTGTCCCCAGAGAACTCGTCTCTGCTTCCTGGGGAAAATCTTGGTCAACTTCGGGGACTGCCTCAGTTTGTTTCACTGTGTAAGAAACTATTCCAAAACTAAGTGGTTCACAACCACAACCACCATTTATTTGTTCATAATTTTGATATCAGGTCAGGGTTAAACTGCGACAATTCAGTGCTGGGCTGGATTGCATGTGCTGGAATAGCTTGGTTGTCAGCAGAGACAGACAATCTCTGGGGCTGGCTGTGAGCAGAGAACTCAGCTGGGGCTGGTGGTCAGATGCCTGGATTCTCTTCCACACAGCCTCTTCAAGTGGCACAGCCTGAAGGTTTAATTTAAGAACAAAATTAGAAGCTTCCAGTCCCTTTTAAAGGCAAGGACCAGAACCTCTGTGTTCTTCTGGTCGTAGCTATTGTAGGCCCAAAGCGTATGCACAAGGGTGGACAAGGGACTCTGCCTCCTAGTGAGGAAAATGACAATGCACCGCATAGACCACGAAAAAGGCTAATCACAGACTGTCAAAACAAATGGCTGTAGTAGTACAACTTCAAGGTTGTCAACAGGAAGTATCTGACCTTACAGAGGAGAAGGAGAGAGAAACTTAGGAAGTTCACAGCTTCTGGTGATTCACTGGCGGAGAAAAACACCATTTTCACTATCATCATTACTATAATTCGCCTTCTGGTCTGTCTTTGAATTTGCACAGCCAGAGAACCAAAGAACATATCTATAACCAAAATGTTTTAAATTTAAAAGACTTAAATGACAAATTATTAAATTTGAAGATATTGTTAAAACATGTACTGCAAATGTGCAAAATAGTCTAATAGGTCCTAAATTAAACATAAAATTATACAAAACATGGTTCCTGTCCTTAGGAACTTTTGAACTGATTGAGCAAGCATAAGTCAAGGATGTGCCAAATACTGTACTAGGTGCTACTGGCAGGGAGAGGGGAAGCTGGAAGACACCACTGCCTACACCATGGAGTTCCGTCTAGTAGAGGAGAAACATGGGCATAGATATTATTGTTCCATTTAGCAAGACCCACGCTCTGTAAATGACCAAATATGTGCATACAAAAGAGAAAAAGAATGAAAATAATCAATCCAAAATGTCAGTGGTGGGATTATGAGTGGGCATACTTCTTTATACTTTTTTATTTGAATGTTTTCATAAGTGAACATTACTTTTGATTGAGAGAAGAAACATTATGCTAAAATACAATATAGTGTTTTCATACAGAGGCATCTAGGATGTTCTGGGAGCTCCTCCTGAATGGAGAAGAGAGAGAAGTTCACATCAGCTTCTTAGAGGAGGTAACATCAAAATCATGCCTTGAAGGGTTGACTGATATTTGTCTTTTGGGGGATATGACCTCAACTAACCCTCTTAGATCAGAGACAATTTTCATTGCATGTGGTACTGTTGAGTCTGTAGAAATTTGACCCCTTAAGGAAACTCAAACAGGTAAGAGGTTACATCTGCTCCTTAGAAGCCTAGTGTTTGTGGTTTAGACAGGAGGTGTCCCACAAAATCTCATGTGTGAAGCAATTCGAGAAAGCTCAGAGGTAAAATGATTAGATATGGCAGCCTTGGCCTAATTAGTGCATTAATCTGTTGATATAGGGATTAACTGGGTGGGAACAGACAGGTAGGACGTGGCTGAGAGAGGTGGTCTTTGCGGTAAATATTTTATCTGCTTCCTGGTGGCCATGTCCTGAGCAGCTGTCCTCCATCACACTCTTCTGCCGTGATGTTCTGCCTCGCCTTGGCCCAGAGCAATGGAGCCTGCGGTCTGCAGACTGGGACCTCTGAAACTGTGAGTGAAAAATAAACTTTCCCTCCTCTAAAATTGTTTGTGTTGGGTCTTTTGGTCACAGCAGTGAAAAAGCTGACTAAAACACAAGGCATGCACGTAAGGCCTGAACTCAGCCTCTCAGACTCCCTGCCCATGATGCTGAAACTGGTGTTGAAGGAGTGAAGAAGGGATAGGCCAGACTCCTGCTCAGCAGACGTGGAGGTGTGCAGTGGGGACCAACGATGCCCAGCTGCAGAGGTGTCAGAGTCCTGCTAAAAATAGCTACAACTGTGTTCCTCCTTAGTTCCTCCTTAGTTCCTTATTTTCATGTATTTTGTAATCTTGATTATCTTAGCCTACCAGCCTGTGAGTTCCCAAACCCTTCTAATAAATTCGTTATTGGTAGCCAAGGTTGGGTTCTGTTGTTTGAACCAATTGACTATTACAGGAATTTCCTAGGCAGGATAAGTAGAACAGTCACAGCATACACAAGACAGGAAAACATGAAAGAACATATGGAGGGGGCTGGAGCAGTGGCTCAGCGGTAGAGCGCTTGCCTGACACACACACAGACCTGGGTTCAAGCCCCAGTACCACATATACAAGTAAGTGTCAGAAAAACTAAAAAACCCAAATGAAAAAGAGATAATTTTGATTCCCTCTTTCTCTCTCTGTTTCCTTCTCTCTCTCTTAAAAAAAAAGAGTATATGGAGTAGCATCTATAAAGAGAGATAAGGTATTCTTAAATATGTATGTTGTATTTTAAAATTATGTGCCAAGTATGGGGATGTGTGGAGGAAGACACAATCACCTCCTCCAGAGTGGATCAGCCAAGATGCAGCAGAAAAAGCAGGATTAGTTTGATAGTTGGAGAAGAGGGAAGAAAAGGGTATTTATTCCAGACAGAAGGAAGAGCACTTACTGACTAGAGAGATCTCTATGTATTTGGGAATCGGGTAGTACAGTCATTCAGTTTTGCTAAAGCACGGAGGACCAGCGATGTGCTTGGAAGGTTGGTAGGCACTAATTTCTAAGATGTGGAAGGTTAGGTGTCTTAGTCAATTTTCTGTTTCTATAATGAATTATCCAAGTCTGTACAATTTATAAAGAAGAGAAGTTTATTTGTCCCATATTTCTGGAGGCAGGGAAACCTAAGAGCATGGTGCTGGCCTCTGGTGAGGGACTACTTGCTGCATTATGACGTGTCAGAGAGCATCACCTGGGGGGACAACGCAAGTACACTAGCTGAGAGTGCGCCTCCTTTTCTTATAAACTCACTAAGCCATCACAAACCTCTCACAAACCTCATCTAATCCTAATTACCTTCCAAAGGCCACCTCCAAATATAATTCATATGTAAATTTTGGGATTAACTTTCCAACACATGAAGTCCAAATTGTAGCACTAAGACTTGGAATTTAGACTTTATTTGGTGGGAGATAGGCAAACAGAGAAGGTGGGTGTGCAGTGTCACTGGCAAATGATGCTTTAGGACGTGAAGTCTGGCGGCTGTGTATAGAATGGTCAGTTAGGAGGCTGCTGTAATGATGGAGGATGAGTTGATAACACCCTGAGGTAAGCTGATGGCGGTAGGAATGGAAAGAGCTAACGTGCAAAACATAAATAAGGGGTTGTAAACAGACAGCCCTCAGTTACAAATAAACCCCACAAAACTGATTTTAAACATGCATCTGCAGAAATCATTGCTGTAAGTAGGCTGTATTTACATGCACACATACTATAATAATCACATATGCTGATTGTGATTCTCTTCAACTAGTGGCATTGGGAATTTATTCCATACACTAGGCAAAACAAATGGGATAAACGGTCAGGCAAAAATGTTGTGCATCATTCCATGAAAGAGCTTTGTGTGTGTGTGTGTGTGCGCGCGTTTGCACATGCATGCTTGCACACAAACTTGGAACAGACTACACAGCAAGAATCTTAAACTATAGATGGATTTCTCAAATTCCTCTGAGGAATCAGATGTTTCCTGTAACTTTGTTTTTACTGCAGTTTGAATTAGTGGTGAATGTAAGAGATTGTTGCTGAAGTACTTGGGAATTCACTGGGTTTGTCTATGGAAAAAGCCCTGACATTTCCAAGGACAGTGGCATTTTAGAGACTTCTTAAGAAAGAGGATGAGCTAAAGCAATTATGTGTTAGACTGATTGTTTTCATCATCCAATCAAGTCCTAATTATATTTGAAATCTGCACTCTAGCCTAACCCCTCACTGTCACCCCCAAACTCAACTCAAACCATCTTCTTGACCATAGTCATGGTTAGGTTCCTTTCTTTCCCACAGAGGCAAGTGTCAGTCAATTGCTTTCAAGATGCCCCTTCTCAGCAAGTCTGTTCCCACATTCCTTCTAAAGCAACAGCAGGCATATGACTTCTGTCCCCAGCCACATTTGGACCTGACCCAAGACTGACTTATCAACATACCCTTTCTCAAGAATTTGGAATTAGGACCCAATGACTCTAGTTAGCTGTGTTGGATCTGAAGATAACATGGAGTCCAGAGCTTGAGGCCATTTGCAGGAAGCCAAACTGAACCACATGAAAACAGAAATGAAATTAGTTTGGAGAAAGAGATAGGAATAGATGTGTCAAGGTAAGTGGAGAGGAAAGACCCAGTTTTCCCAGAAGGAATGAGAACGATGGGGGTGGGAGGAGAGAGACTTCTAGCTACTCCGATTCCTAAGTCACAGTTCCTGGATGCAATCCTGCCTGGATTCCAAGACATTTCCCTACATCCTCATAACAATCCCTCCTTGACTGCAGGTCATTTGAAGCATGTGCTGTTCCTGAACCAAATCTGACTTATTTGACACCCTGCAGGACCTATTCCCGCCTTGGTTTAGCCCTTCTCATATTATACTGCAGCTCTTTATTTGCTGTCTCCCTTCCCTGTTGGGTTATGAACTTCCTTGAGGGCGAGAGCTTTGTCCTGTTTTTCTCTTGAACCTCTGGCACTTAGAATTGTGACTGGCATATAGAAGGTGTTCAGTAAATGTTTACAAAGTTCTTTTGGAGTTAGGAGCCAACCTTTTCACAACTTGCATTGGTTCTATCTTAGTATGACTATATTTTTGTATTGAGTTTTTTGTTTTAAGAGAGAGAGAGAGAGGGAGAAAATCAGCTTTATTTATTTTTTCACCTGAGATCTGCTTTTCTGACACTTAGTTGTGGATGTGGTGCTGGGGTTTGAACTTGTGACCTTGCGCATGCCAGGCAAGTGCTGCAACCACTGAGCCTCCTCTCCAGCCCTTCCATTGAGTTTTGTTTTGTCTTATTTTGGTTTGTTTTTTAAGAGAGAGGGATAGTGAGAAAGAGAGAGAGAGAGAATCAATTTTATTTAGTTTTTCATGTGACTTTCGTTGCTCTGAGACGTCATTGTGTACGTGGTGGTGGGGTTTGAACCCATGTCCTCACATATGCCAGGCAAGCACTGCAACCGCTGAGCCACCGCTCCAGCAACTCCCTCCATTGAGTTTTGACAACATAAATGTTAAGCACCAGTAATTGCTTCTGAGTTGTTCTGAGCATCTCTGAGTGCTGTACTAGGAGCTGGCAAATGCCAGACTCCTAAGCTGGAAGGGAACTTGAGGGCCATTGATCGGTGAAAGCTTGATGTTGTTTCATTGTGGAAGATTGGCCACTAGCTTTTATTTAAAAACTTGTCCAACTTCACACACACACAAAATTGTAGTGATCCTAATGGAAAGCTGAAAATAAAAAATCATCCCTAATGTCATCACTGAAATGAAGAAATCTACTTTAATATGTTCATATCCTCTGCCAGTCCTTGGTCATATACATCTACATTATTTTTACAGGGTTGTAGTCATCAATCAGATAAAAATGTCTCCTTTTCACCTAACAATTAATCACAATTATTTTTCCATATTGAGGCAGGGGGATCTTTTAAGTTGTAGTGGTTGTATAATTGAATAGATATACCTTAAATTACTTAAATTCTCCTACTGGGGACATTCACATTGGTTTTTTTCCTTCCTTCCATTTTGAATGGTTGCCTTGGACATCTCTGCATAAAGTCCTCTTCCCCATTAGCTTGTTTCCACCCACATCCCTGTTTCTGCTGTGCAACTTTGCTTTTATTTAACAACAAACATTTACTGAGAACCTATTTCAGCCGCTAAATGCTGGGGAAACAATGACAGAAATGATATTGTGGAGCTGAAAGTGTTCTCTTCTCAGTGATGGAGAGGGACACCTTAACAGATAAATTAGAATAAGCCATGGCAAAGAGCTGCACCATAAGGAGGAGGGTGCTTCATTTGCTATTTCTTACTAAAGGGTGCCTATGTTCCCGCCAATAATGGAGCAGAGAAATGGCACAGGAAAGTGGGAAGCAGGGAGCAAGGGTGAGCTGCAGCCTGACCTCAGGGGAGCTCTGGGTGCTAATTACACCTGGAGTCAGCTCAGGTGAGGCAAGGGAGTGAATCTGGGTTCTCCAGTATCAGGCGGCTGCTGACTTTGGGGATGCAACTCTGCATATTTTACTGTCTGGACTTGGGCAAAGCAAATTCAGCAGCCCTTGGGGTGTCCTCTGAAGGTGGCAGGTGCAAGCTGCTAGATGAGAGCATGCAGAAGCGGCAGCTGGGCATCCAGACACGTGAAAGGCACCCTGCTCAGAACAGAGGCCACCTTGCTGTCCGACTGCCCGGGGATAAAGAGCACAGCCCCTGCAGGCAGATCCAGGTTTGCAGTCCAACCTGTCCCTGGAACATCAGGCTCTCTCCTTGGTAAAATGAGAACCGGATCTTCTAGGGAAAGTGTCAAGTCTTCAGATCTGTGATTGAAAGGATTATTTTGATGGCCATCACAAGCCGGTGCTCAGTAAATGGTAGCTATTAGTTCTGATTTGATACAAAGGTAATTTTTAAAATGTTGTCAGGCCAGCTGGATCATAGGCAGAAAAATTCTTTTCTCTTATAACATGATAAGTTATATAGAGAGAAGATATCTTCTTCCTGTTACCTTAGAGAGACCGTCAGTCCAGAGTTCAGAAATAAGCTTTTCTTTCTTTCTTTTTCTGAAAAACTCATCTCCCATTTATGCTTGCTTTCCATGCAAGCGGGAGGAAACTTTTTTCTTGCTCACCAATGCTTTTTATTTTTAACTCTTTTATAAGGAAAATCTTTGAACAGATTAAAAAAAGAAGGAAGAGAGCGTAATGAGCCCCTGGAGGGTAGGAGACAGCCAGTTTCAACAAAATTACCCATTCAGGCCCGTCTGTTTCATCTGTCCTCCAACCCTTCCCCTCCTCCTGTTTGATTTGGAAGCAAATACTAGAGATTCTATCCCTTCATCCATAAATATCTCAATATGCATCCGTAAGGGATAAGCACTCTTTTATTTTAATTTTTAAATTAGCATACCCTAAAACTGCTTTCTGCAGTGTGTACAGTTCCATGAATTTTCACACATGTACAGATTTGTGTATCCATTGTTAAAACCAGGACACAGAGCAGTCCCATCACCCCAGAGGAGTCTTTTTCTCCTTCCCTCCCTCCTTTCCTTCCTTCCTTTCTTCATTCCTTCCCTAATTTCTTTTTTAATCCGTAGCTATAATACCATCATCATCATCCCTTAATCAATAGAAGCAGGGGCTGCCGTGTGGCTCAGTGGTAGAGCATTTGCCTGGTAGATGCAAGGTCCTGTGTTCAATTCCTACCATCACAAAAATAAAATAAAAATACCAAATCAACTTTTTTTTTCACAGATGTGAAAAATTAGCCTAGAGAAGTTTGGAATTTACAAAAGGCACATAGCCGGTTAGGAGAAGAGCTGGACCAAAACTGGGAGGCCCAGACTTGAAGGCGTTCTTCTTCAAACCTGCTATCACCTGAATGTGAGTTCCTTCACTACTTGCATGTCTATATACCATGAGCAGCACTTAGGGATGCTTAAAGTTACACACACACACACACACACACACACAAAGTGCTTCATGAAGTGTCCAGAAAAGAAAAGTCTAATTGGTAGAGGCAGAAAGCAGATTAATGGCTGCCCATGGCCATAAGAACAAGAATTCACTGCAAATTATCGTGACAAATCTTTTCGGGGTCATATAAATGTTCTGAAACTGGATTGTCGTGGTGTTTGCCCAACTCTGTAAATTTGCTAAAATTACACAGTTAACACAGGTGAACTTTATGTTTCCTGCATTAAATTATATTTCAGTAAATTTGCTCTTAAAAAATTCCAGCTATGTAGATATTTAATGATCTCTTATAACAAGATATCTGCAAGTAATGGTGGCAGTTGAGTTCAGCAGGTCCACACTGTGCTGACTCCTGTTCCTCCTGTTTCTAGTCCAACACCCGGAGCATTTCGGCCTTTTCTCTTCTGGCTCTTCCTCTCATGGTGCCAAGATGGTTGCTGTGGCTCCATCTATAGCTAGACTATGGAACCAACCCAGATGCCCCTCACTCAACGTGTGGATAGAAAAGCTTTGGTACATATATACAATGGAATACTACTCGGCCATTAGAAAGACGATATTATGGCTTTTGATATCAAATGGATGGAGATGGAAAGAATTATGCTAAGTGAAGTATCCCAATCTCAGAGACTCAAGGGCCGAATGGTTTCTTTCATCTGTGGAAGCTAGAATATATGGGGAAGCAGTAGGGTAGACGGCTAACCTAACAATACTTCCAATTGTATGACTCTCAGAGTAATAGGGGGATGGCTCCCTAGGATACTTGGAGGCGTAGGGAGGGGGAGAGGTTGGGGGGAGGGTGTATGAAGAACTCCTAGGAGACTGGAGAGTGGGAATATGGGGAACCATCCCAGAAGCTGAGGTCATTCCTCCACGAGATACCCATTTAACGCATGAGTTCTTCTGGGGGAAACTGCAACAGGTGAAACCCAAGGTGGTCATCCATATTTTGGCATTAGCCCTGGATAACAAAGTTTATATACATTTATTACTGTTGGTTTGATAATGTTTCCCCCTCAACTGTATCTCTATATACTTCTCATAAAAAACTCAAAAAAAAAAAAAAATAAAAGAGAGAGAAAGGGTGGCTCAGCGAGTTCTTCATGGCCCTCTCTTCTCCCCGCACAAGTGTAAGTTCCTGGCCAACTCTGGCCTCTCATTGGGCAGAATCAGGTCACTTGTCACCACCCCATATGCAAGATAGACAGAGAGCAAGGAAAGCAAACGAGGGGGGAGCGATCCTGATTGCTGTGGCACTGGGGCTGGCCGAATTGACTCCTCGAACCAAAGCCAAGTTCTGTTGGCAAGAAGGAAGGCCTCAAGCTGCGGGGTAGCGGGTGGGTGTGCCGGGATGGATTGAGTGGGCAGTTAGGAGCGTCTGCCACACCAGCAAACGCAAAATGTGGTAAATTCTATAATTTGTTCAGAGTTTTTGTAGCATGGTAATTATGAGCACAAGTTTGATCCCAGACCTACCACTATGAAGTGAATGGTGTCCCCAGCCCAGTTCACATATTGAAGCCCTCACCCCACTATCTCAGAATTGACTGCTTTGAGATAGGACCTGGAAAGAGGTGATTAGCTTAAAAGGAGACCATTAGGGTGGACCCTAATGGAGTTTAACTGGGGCAATATAAGAAGAGAAGGTTAGGACATGCAGAAAGAATCTAGGGGCACACGCACAGAGGGTCGACCTTGTGAACAGACAGCAAGAGGGCGACCATTTGCAAATGAAGAAGAGAGGCTTCAGAAGAAACAGTCCTGCCAACACCTTGATCCTGGGCTTCCAGCCTCCAGAACTTCGAGGAAATAAGTTTCTGTGGAAGCATCCAGTCTCTTGTTACAGAAGCCCTAGCAATCTAACACATCTGGCCAATTCACTGTGTGACCTCAGGCAAGTTAACTAACCACTCTGTTTCCTTCATTATAAGCTGGTGATAACAATAGTACCTGTTACGCAGAGTGTATCCACATAAAGAACTTTGTTTTTATTTTATTTTTTTAAAGGGACAGTGAGAGAGAATCAATTTTATTTTTAGTTTTTCATGTGGCTTTGGTTGCTCCCCCACTTAGTTGTGTACGTGGTGCTGGGGTTCAAACCCGCGTCCTCACGCATACCAGGCAAGCGCCATAACCACTGAGCCACCACTCCGGCCCCACATAAAGAACCTTAAACAATGCCTGCGACACAGTCAGCTTTGTCAGCAGTGACAGCATCGCGTATGTGTGTGATTACATGTAAACGTATAATTTTTTTTAAAGAGAGGACAGTGAGAGAGAGAGAGAGAGAATCAATTTTTATTGAGTTTTTCACATGGCTTTCGTTGCTCTGACACTTAGTTGTGTGCACGGGTGCTGGGGTTTGAACCTGTGTACTTGTGCATGCTGGGTAAGTGCTGTAACCGCTGAGCCACCGCTCCAGCCCCTAAACGTGTAATCTTGGCCTGTCCTATCTACCATCATTCTTCCAGTCAGCACACATTTATTGGACACTTGGATAAAACCATGAACAAGGTGGGCTGCCTCCTCCCCTGACTGAGCCTGTGTTCTTTTTTTTTTTTTTTTGAGCTTGTATTCTGACGAAAGAAATGAACAGTAAATAAGCCCAATATATAAACAAGATAATTACAGACTATGATGAATGCCATGAAGGAGATCTACAGAGTGATGAGAAAGAAGAAATTGTAAACCAATATCTGACTGGCAAAATAGTCAGCCGTGTAAGTAGCCAAGAGAGGACATTTCCAGGCAGTGAGAACGGTGGGTGCAAAGGCCCTGGGGAAGGAAGGATTGCCTCATCTAGACTGTTCCAGAGCTGGAGTGAGGGGATGGGTCCAGGGTGACAGCATACCTTGTAGGCAGGAGAAGGCCCTTGGGTTTATTTTCAGTGCGAAGGGGAACCACTAATGAGAGGCGTGGTCTCTATCACTGTGGCTGCTGCATGGAGAATGGATTGAGAGGAGACAAGAGTCCTTGCAGAGATCAATTGTGAAGAGGCTGAAGAAGGATGGTGGACAGGAAGATAAAGAGGAGTCCCCTGCACCATTTGTGTGCGTGTGCATGCAGGGATGTGTGTGTAACAGCAGCCACGTGTCGCACTCTTCTGCTGGTTCAGAGGAGGATTTGAAACTCTTCCAGGTCTCATCCTGGGCTTGAGCTGCGCGTTCACTAAGCCACCACTCCCAGCGGTATTGAGATGCCCGACTTCACCTCTACGTAGTGCTTCTGGGTGGCCTGCAAGGTCCAGGAATATGGTACAGGTCAGAGGGGAGGCAAGCATCCCTGAATGAAGGAAGGACAGGCATGTGCCAGTCACCACGGGGCACTGACTCGGAGGCTGATTGGCACTGGGGATAAATGAAGTTTTCTCTGGAAGATGCCTGATTTCAATCCTTCTTCATTGTCCTTCTCCCCACTCTTCTCTTTTCCGGTTCCACAGTGGTGAAGGGAAACTTGTTTTGCAAGTATTCATCTAAACCCACTTTAGGTTAGGTGTATGAAATGCATTTTCAACTTATGATATTTTTGTTTTATGATGTTTTTCTCAGGATGTAACCCTATCATATGCAGGTCAAGGAGCATCTGTATCTATGACCTTAGCTTCTTTTTCTGAAGAGGTGATTTTTGTTTCTCTTTTCTAGGGCAAGAGCAATTGGGGAAGAATTCCATACAGCAGAGGGAGTTGCATTAATATTTTCAAGTATTAGCCTGACGTACTTATACGTGCCATAGGAATATGGGCAGAGAGGTTCTGTAGAACAAGCAGTTGGTCCCACCGTTCTAGCCTGTGAGCTTCAGGGATGCAGAGGGAGCAGAAGTGTCCTGCACTTCTGAAAGCATGGCACACAAGGGCAGTGGTCTGAAAAAGGTCACAGGCAGCCCCACGAATTGCAGCTTAAAAAGACCTGAGCCAGCCCAGTCCCTCTCAACAAGGACAGAGGCTGGTTGCCTGGCAACTTGGATGATCCCGCCCCATTTCATATTAGAAGCTTTCATTAACCAGCCAAGGCTGCTTTTGGTGCAATTTCTGATCAGGTTTCATCTGTGTAAACCTATTAATGGGAAAGGATGGGGACACCACAGTCCAATCGTGAATGGGTGACCCTGTATCTAAAGTCAGAGTCTGTGAGAACAAGAGGATTGTTTCAGGCCCATGGCTTTAACTTTATAGCTGAGACCCAGCCAGTTAGTGGCAGAAGAACTCTCTTGTCAGTTCCCAGACAGGAGGGTGTTAGGTGGAATGTAGTCTCATTGGCTTCACTTGCCTGGCATGGGACCTGCTTCTCACCCCGCACCTGAGGGCCTATGGTCTTGCCTGTTGGTAACGCGAGGTGCCCTTGAACAGCTGTGCTGTGGAGCTCCTCCCAGTCTCCCCGGCTCTGGACTAGTGGGTGCGCATGCTGAGCAGTGGAAACCATCACAGGAGCCTGAACAAGGGCACCCTGTTACTCTCAAACGCTGCATCTATAGTGACAAAACCTGAGAACAAAGGGCAGCCCAGGCGAGAGCCAGTACCTCTCAGGGACAGGCGGAGCCAGCCTGCCTTTCCAAGGATCCGGGCTCTGAGGGGTTGAGGGGCCCTCTGAGGGGAGACTGGGGGCTGGTGCCATGGAGGCGGGATCTCTGAAGGCCGAGACTGCAGGTGGCGGTGCTGGATGCCCACCTCTCAGTGCACTCGAGGGGCGGAGGGTGAGGCAGGGGATTGAAGGTGCACATGCAGTGCTGACCTGTGTGGAAAGCTCTGACAGGTCCCCAGGTCCCCATGGTGGCTGCTGTGCTCTGGGAGCAGGGCTGGTTCTCAGGAACCTATTCTGAAATAAACAGCCCGAGGTTGCTGATTAACTTTGTCCTAGGCGATGGCCCCATGTGAGTTTGGAATCCATCAGTGCATCTTCTTCCACAGGTCGCTGTGGTTCCAATGAAGGTGGGCAGCCTTTAACCCATCAAATCCCAAGGTTTCAATTCTGTGACTATTTCAGTGAAAATTGAAACAGGTGCTTTAAAATAGATTGGAAATCATAATTTAGATCCTATATTTATTATTATATTAATAGCATTATGATGATATTTTTATTATGTAATTACATGTTGTGTTTAAGGTTTTATGGGTGTTCTGGATGTGGGATGATGGGAGAAAAGGGTTAGGGAGAAAAAGGCAGGAAGAGGAAGCAAATAGCCTGAGGTGGGGGTAGGGAGAAAGGGTAGAGAGGCCCTGTGAGCCAGGAGGCAGCCCCAGCTTTTGGAGGAGTGAGGATGGGAATGTTGTGAAGCCAGGTAAGCAGTAATCGAGTGCCTGTGTCCTGTGTGGAGAACTGAGCCAAGATCATGAGGTTCCAAGGGAAACGAAGCCACAAAGCGAGGCCCCTCTTCACAGCCTGTGCTCTGTCCCTGAGGCATACTTTCTCTTGGCAATAGTTGGTTCTATGCATCCCACCCCAATCCTCAGCAACGGCTGACCTGTCACAGTCCCTAAGTGGTTGCAGGGACCTAAGTGTGTTGGAGAGGGGTGCTGGAAAATCATAGAATATTATTAATATGTTAAAAGTGGGGCTGGGGCAGTGGCTCAGCAGTTACCGCACTGCCTGGCATTCGCGAGGAACCCGGTTCAAACCCCAGCACCACGTACACAACAAAGTGGTGGTGGAGCAAAGGCCAGAAGAAAAAAAATAAATAAAACCGATTCTTTCTCTCTCTCACTCTCTCTTTAAAAAAAGAAAAAAAAAAGACGTTAAAAGTTAGCTCAACTCCTTTTTTTTTTCCTTAAGAGAGAGACAGAAAGTATCGATTTTTATTTGGTCCTTTCACATGGCTTTCAGTGCTCTGGCACTTAGCTGCGTTCATGGATGCTGGGGTTCGAACCCGTGTACCCGCACATGCTGGGCAAGCACTGTAACCACCGAGCCACTGCTCCAGCCCTCAACTCCTTTTTTGACGAATGATGCTAAAACTAAAGCCATCAAAAGAAAATACCTACAAATTACTATTCTTGGTTTTAAAGGGTCTTATTCATTTTGTTTGTTTCCCTAAGTTTTCTTCTCAGTGGTTTATCTTTGCATACATATAGCCCTTGGGGTCTAGAATCCATGTTTGTGTTAACACAGGCTGAAATCCATTTTCACAAATGCTTATTCATTGCTTTCTAGAGAGAAGGTGATGTACCTGGCCACCAAGGCATTCTCACATCTCACCGAAACGATGCTTGGGCATCTGACTCCCCCAGTTCAAGGAAGCTCCCTCAAGGCAGTGCTGGTCTCTCACTCCTGTCTGTGTCCCATCACCAGGATTTGTATTAAAATGTGTATCTGACTTTACTGTAAGGCTGCACTTTTCAGAGTTAAAATAGAGGAATGGAAACTAGGAGATGAATTCGAGATGAAGTTAGGTATCTGTGCATGTGGAAGGGACAACGGTAATTAGAATTAGGTTAGGAAGTAGAATAGGGTGAGGCCATGCCAATCAGCCGGAATAGCATTTGTAGCAATATTGAAGTGTTGGGGACAATGTGAGAGATTATTTCTAGAAATAAAATCCTTGCAAAGCCTAAATATATTTCAGTTAGTAGTGCTTTATATTGTAACAAAGAAACTTTTTTTTTTCTTTATGGTGGTGCTGGGGATTGAACCCAGAACCTTTTGCATAAAAAGCAAAGTCTCTACCACGGAGTTACATTCCCAGGCCGTAACCTGACTTTTTTTGCCTTTAAACAAAGACGGGAATTTAGTGGTTTGTAAAATGGAAAAGTCTACAAATAGGGTGGACTTCAGGCACAATTTGATCAAGATCCCACTTTTACTCTATGTGTAAGCATCATCTCCAGACCCGTTTTTCTCTGGTTGCAAGATCACTACCAACAGAAACCAGGGCTGTTGGATCCTTCCTCTACACATTAACGAAAGTCCCAAGTTTCACTCTTATTCTGACCAATTTAGGCTTCCTTACTTCATTCCCACAGCCAACACCAATCTGCCCAACCTGCATGGCTGCCACACACTAGGAGAAAACCATCGCTATGATAGAGCAGCATAAATGTCTAAGACATGAAAGAAAGATGAAAAAAGAACAGCAAGGGAGAATTTGTCTTACCTCATTAAAATTACCAAAATAGAGTGGTGTTGGCACAGAGACCCAGAAATATAGTAAATCTAATTTGATGTTAGAATGAATTCATGACAAAGGTGGTAGTTTGATGGCAATGCAGTAGTTTATTTAATTGAAAGTGCTGGAATAATTATTAAACTGGATAACTGGAGGCCTAAATTGGTCTAATAAGGGTGGAACTTGGGATTTTTCATTAATATGTGGAGGAAGGATCAAACAGCCCTGGGTTTTGTTGGTAGCAATCTTGCAACCACAAGAGAAACAGGTCCGAAAAGGCAGTTTAGACCCTTACTTCTAACATCCATAAAAAAGTTAAATATATCAGAGAGTTAAAAGTGAACATCAAAACCAAATCACACACATACGATTAAAACATTAAAAGAAAATTGGAAGGATATTTGGATATCTTTGAGATGAAAGAGGCCTTTCCAAGTAAGACTGGAAACCCAGAAGCCACTTTGAAAAGGGAAAGAAAAAGAAAGATTCGACCTTAAATTAAAAATATTTTAGTCGAAAACATCAAAACCAAAGTCAAAGGAAAAGTGACAAACTTAAAATAATTTTCCAGGCATCATGACACGCACCTGTAATCCCAGCTACATGGAATGGTGAGGCAGGAGGATCAGAAGTTTGAAGCCAGCCTCAGCAACTCCGTGGGTCCCTGTGGGGATGTAGCTCAGTGGTCAAGTGTGGCAGGTTTCAATCATCAGTACAATTTTTTTTTCTTAGATGTATAAGAGAAAAAGGAATATTACCCTTAATTTATAACCATTTCCTCAGAATAGTCCAGTAGAAAAATAGTAGTCGTAGAAATTGAAAGAATTAAACTGGCAATTTAAAAACCTTTAAAAATAATGATAATAGGGCTGGAGAGGTGGCTCAGCCGTTGGAACGCTTGCCTGGCATGTGTGAAGATCTGGGTTTGAATCCCAGCACCCATATACAACTAAGTGTCAACAGCAATGAAAACCAGATGAAAGACTAAATAAAATTGATTCTCTTTCTCAAAAAAAAAAAAAAAAAAAAAAAGAGGGTCTGGAGCAATGGCTCAGCTGTTTTGGCGCTTGCCTGGCATGCATAAGTTTGCAGGTTCAAACCCCAGCACCATGTACACAATGAAATGTCTGAGCAATGAAAGCCACATAAAAAACTAAATAAAACTGATTCTGTCTTTCTCTATCTCACTTTTACTCTCTCTTTAAAATAATAATAATAATAATGGGGGCTGGAGCAGTGGCTCAGTTGTTATGGTGCTTGCCTGGCATGCATGAGGATGTGAGTTCAAACCCTGGCTCCACGTACATAATGAAGTGTCAGAGCAACAAAAACCACATGAAAAGACTAAATGAAGGGCTGGAGCGGTGGGTTAGTGGTATCCAGCTTGCCTGGCATCCACAAGGACATGGGTTTGAACTCTAGCACTATGTACACAACTAAGTGTTAGAGCAATGAAAATCACATGAAAACTAAATAAAATTCTCTCTCTTTCATTCTCCCTTTCTCTTAAAAAAAAAAAAAACTAAATGAAGCTGATTCTTTCTCTTTCACTGAAAAAATAATGATAATAATCAGTCCTGGAGAGGTGTAAAGAAACTAATTTTCCGGGGCTGGAGCGGTGGCTCAGCGGTTGCGGGGCTTACCTGGCATGCTCGAGTACTCGAGTTCAAACCCCAGCACCACATACACAGCGAAGTATCCAAGGAATGAAAGTCATGTGAAAAACTAAATAAAAATTGCTTCTCTCTTTCTTTCTCTCACTGTCCTTTCTTTCTTAAAAAAAAAAAGAAAGAAACTAATATTTCCATACATTATTGGTAGTGGTATAAACTGTTACACCCTTCTGGGAAAGATATCTGGAAACATCTACAAACACTAAAAATATGTACCTTTTGGATCAGAAACATCATGTTTAAAAATTTCAGAAATAAAATACAAGTACATAAGTATATGTATCCTTTACATTGTTAATAGTAGCAAAAAATAGAATAAACATAAATGTTTGTCAATAGAGCTATTGTTAAATAAATGTGATACATCCAAATTATGGAATATTACTAAGGTATTAAATGACTTAGATCAATATTTTGAGGCCAATATTACCTGCTAACCAAAATCAGATGAAGATAACAAAAGAAGAAGAAATTGCAGACCAACATATCTTATTGAAAACCTTCAACAACATACTAGCAAATCAAATCTAGAAACACAGTAAAAGGATTATATACCATGACCAACAGGGACTTATTTCAGGAATGCAAGTTTGATAGAACATCTGAAAATCAAGTTGTATAATACGTCATAATAATGGAATAAAGGACAGAAGTATGATCATCTCTATAGACACACAAGAAAGATTTGAAAAAAATCTAGCACTCCTTCATAACCAGACTAGAAGGAAATTTCTCCAACCTGATGAAGGCCAACTACAAAAAACCCAAAGCTAATATCCCCGTTTTAAAACCTACTACAGTAATCAAGACAGTGTCGTGCTGGCCTAAAATCAACAGATCAGAGTATAGATCAGTGGAACAGAATCAAGAGTCCAGAAATAAACCCTTATATTTGCAGTCAACCGATTTCAATCAGGGTGCCAAGACAGTTCAAGGGGGAAAGTATCCTTTTCAGGAAATGGTGTGAGGCCAACTGGAGAGCCACGCGCAGCATAATGAAGCTGGACTCTGTCCTCAGATCATACATCAAAGAAACTCAAAATGAATCAGACTTCAATGTAAGAGCTGAAATGATAAAACCCTTGGAAGAAAATAGAGGAGTCAATGTGGCGACCTTGGGTTAGCTAAAGTCTTCACCGATGTGAAAAGCATGAGCAGCAGCAACCACAGAAAGGTAACGTGGAATTCATCAGGAGCAAGAATTCTATGCTTCGTAGGATACCATGATGAAAGTACCATGACAACCAACAAAACGGGAAAAAACATCCGTAGGGCAAGCATCTAAATATAAAAACTCCCATGACTCAACAGCTAAAAGTCAAATAACCCCAATTTTAAAATGGGTGAAGGATCCAAACAGACGTTTCTTCAAAGAAGATTGACAAATGGCCAATAAGCTCATTAAAAGGGGGCTTCAAAGACGGCCCCCCGGAAATGCCACCATGAGATTCCACGCTACTCATTAGGGTAGCTATAATTTTTAAAAAAATTAAGTAGGTAGTAATGCATGTCGGTGAGAATGTGGAGAAAAATGGTACAGCCACTTTAGAAGAGTCTGCCAGTTGTTCAAAAGATTATAGGTAGAGTTGCTGTATGATCCAACCACTCCTCTACCATATATATAGCCTCAAAGAAATGAAAACATAGATCCACACAAAACATGAGCACACGCTCATAGCAGCACTGTTCATAATTGCCAAAAGGTGGAAACAATCCAGATGTCTATCGATGGATGAATAGATGTGGTATATCCATTCAATGGACTGTCATTGGGCAGAAAAAATGAAGGAATATTGATACATGCTAAAACATGGATGAACAAGTTAAAGCATCCAGATACAAAAGACCATACATAAGATTCCAATTATATGAAATATCCAGAATAGGAAAATCCATGCAGACAGATTTTGGGGGATGGGAGTGGGGAATGGTATGAAACTTTTTTTTGAGGTAATGAGAATGTACTAAAATTGATTAGAGAATATACTAAAAATCATTGAATTGTACCTTTAAATGGATTTATTGCATGGCATGTGAATTATATCTCAATAAAGCTATGATTAAAAAAACAAGTTAGCTATCAATTCACTTGGATAAACTTTTAAGTCAGAAAAGACAGAAAAATAAACACACATCTGCTATCACCCATTTTTATGTTAAAAATGTGGACATATATTTGTATGAGCATAAAAAAATATCCAAAGGATATGTGCTAGGTTAACATTGGACATCAGAAGGAAGCAGTTGGAGACAATGAGAGATTACTAACTTTTTCATTACGTATATTTAGATTTTTTCACTTTTCAGTTCAGTATATAGAACCATGTATTTTTTTTTTTTTTTTTTTTTTTTTAGTGAAGTAAAGGATGAAAAGGAAATCATTCAAAAAAGAAAGTGTGGTATCCTAAGAAAGGGGATAGCGTGAAGGCCAAGAAAAGAAGTAAGGCAAGCAGCTGGCTGAGGTGAAGAAGTGAAAAGGGGACATAATCCCAGGACGCTGTGAAAGTAGGGTTACAATGTGGGACTTAATTACTGAATGAAGACGGGGCCGCCTGAGGAAAAGGCACTGGCTGGCTCCTGAAAGATGCAGGACGGACGAGTGGTTTGGGGTGTCATCTGCAAAGAAATCACATTACACAGAGGGAGAAACCAGAGTGTTCAGGAGAGGGCCAGGTGGCTCTGGAGGAGTACACCCACTTTAGGGGCAGCTTTTGAAGAGGGATGTGAGGAAGCAGTCAGAGAGCGGGAAGGAAATCCAGGAGATTGCAAGGACATTCAGGAACGAAAGTACACGTGAGTTTCAAGGACAGCAAGGAAGAGACGAGTCCCTGCAGCAGCCTGGGGAACCCGGTGCCTAGGAGGTCATTTACTGCAGATCTACAAGGGCCATTTGAACAGTCGGTGTGGGACTCAGATTGCGGGGAGCCAAAAGTCACGCAAAGCCTGGAGGTAAAGCATCGTGAGCGTGGGCGAGGAAAACTTGCACATTCTCATGGAAGGGAAGTGGTGATGCTGGAGCTTGACTGAGAAAGTAGATTATTATTATTTTTTTACTAAGAGTATATAGAGATACAAATGAGAGGGAAACATAATCAAACCATCAATAACCAATGTGTATATACATAGTTATCCAGGGGTAATGCCAAAACATGGATGACCACCTTGGGTTTCACCTGTTGCAGTTTCCCCCAGAAGAACTCTTGTATTAAATGGGTATCTCGTGGAGGAATAACATCTGCTTCAGAGATGGTTCCCCTATGTTCCCATTCTCCAGTATCCTAGAAGTTCTTCAAATACCCTCCCCCACCCCCTCTCCCTCCCTACGCCGCCTCCAAGTATCCTAGGGAGCCATCCCCCTATTACTCTGAGATCATTCAATTTGAAGTATTGTTAGGTTAGCCGTCTACCCTACTGCTTCCCCATGTATTCTAGCTTCCACAGATGAGAGAAACCATTGGCCCTTGAGTCTCTAACATTGGGATACTTCACTTAGCATATTTCTTTCCATCTCTGTCCATTTGATATCAAAAGCATAATATCATCTTCTCTAATGGCCAAGTTGTATTCCATTGTATATATGTACCATAGTTTTTGTATCCACTTGTTGAGTGAGGGGCATCTGGGTTGGTTCCATAGTCTAGCTATAGTAAATTGAGCTGCTATAAACATTGATGAAGCCACATCACTATAATACGCTGATTCTAATTGAAAGCAGATTATTAAGGTGGAGGAAATAATATGTTTGTAGGCTGAGGAAGAACCACTTGAGAGGGAAGGATTAGATGCCCACTGGGAAAGGACAGGATCAAGAATAAGAATGGGTAGAGTTAGACTTGGGAATAAAGTGGGGAGCTTCATTTTTATAAAGATGGGGATGAGACAGGAAGGTAGGAAGAGGGGGAAAGAAAGGATTATGGAAGATAAAAAGATGTGTTGGTAGGCCAGGATGTAGCTCAGTGGTAGAGGGCTGCCATGTGTGAGGATCTGGGTTCAAAAAAATAAAATTATTTATTTACCTTAAAAAAAAAAAGAGTTGAGCATGTTTGCAAAGAACCTTCATCCAGGGGTGATAATTAGCAACTAGTGCAGAAAGGGCACCAGCCTATTAAACACTAGCTGTTGTCTTTAGCAGGATACAAGGAAGTTCCTTGCACCATCAAGAGTTAAATAATTTAAAGGGTAGAGGCAAGGTGGCAGACAATGCAGGTGGGGGGATAAAACTATAGAGCCTAAGCAACATTTTTTGGTTAGAACTTTGAAATATTGAATAAGAATTTCCTTAATTCCTCAAAATCAGCCATTTGTAATGAAAAGAATACTATATAATTCAATCATCAATCTTTGGCTCTCTGATTTAAAAGGTGTTTTTTAATCAACAAAATAAGTGATACCTCCCGTAAACTTCATGCATGCTGGAAAAAAGGTCCAAAGAAGGGACTGATTGAAATCAAAATGATTCACACTCTTTTGGATTAGTTTTTTACAGCAAACAACAATCACTTGGTGAACAGGGGGAAATGGTGTTACGGTGAATTTCAGAACATGGAATCTGGCTTTTATTTGAGGTTCTCCCCCTGAACATCATCACAGACTGTTTCGTAACTCTGCCTTTCTGCTGAAGGAGGAGAGTGACAAGTGATAATACCTAGCACTTAAGGGAATACAGGAAAGTGCTTGGGGATTCCCAGCTCACAGTTGCTGAGTACCTAATGTGGAAACCGTCACCAAGGCAATGATATCACCCTTAGCCACATGTCGCCTCCAAAGGAAGTCATCTCAGTACTTGTCAGTACCTCATTTTGGAAATACTTCTTCCTTATCACTCCAAACCATTGCTATGCTCCCAAACCAGATATGCTGATGTGAGGGCTGCTGGCCCCGTGGAGCAGAGCCTGAAAAATTGGTCCTTGATTTATGGCATGTTGCTGTCTTTTGAAAATGGAATTTTTCTGGCCGAAGGAGACCTTGACAGTCATATAATCTGAGCCCTGTAAAGATGAGAAAACCTCAGCAGACAGCTATGTGATAGAAGGTTAAACCAACATTAAGTACCAGAGCTCTTTTAATCCAGAATCCTTAATGCTAACTTTCTTGTGGGAAAGCTTAAACCATAATTTATATATACTCACAAAGGGGATTTCTGAACACATATCACTTAATTTAGGTAAGACACCAGAGAAGATATCCTCAGAGGCTTAGGGTATGATATGGATTGCAGTATAGCAGATGCAGTGACCTAGCAGGACCCACAGCTGGAAGAAGACACAGCTTAATTCTCTCCCACCAGCCCTGTTCCAACCTGCTTGGTGGGGTTGGTTGTTTTCCTGCCACTTGGATGAATGATTGCATAGGCCCCAAGAGTTTTGGAGTTACTCTCAAGTAATAAAAAGGCCTCTGATTATTATCAGCCAAAAATACAGTCTTACTTCAGTACTTAATAACACAAAACCACAAAGCCCTCCACACTTCAGTGGGGAAAGGGGGTGATGGTAAGCACTCTCTTTCCTCCAGTCGGGCTCTTCTCCCCTCCTTTTATCCTCACTTCTGTGTGATGGAAGTGGAGGAAGAGAGCTAAGGACATGGAAAGGCTGGGATGGCTCTAAGCACCATGGCTTCCCCTGGTCGTGGAAAATGGTTCCACCTTTTCTCATGGGCGTTTCTGTGGGTTTGTTGGAGCTACATTCAGCACCCCCCGCCCCGCCCCCGCTGGGGAAGGTCTCCTGCATTCCTGTACACAGGCAAGTTGGTATTGCCTCTGATTGGTCGCTTCAGATTCCTACCCTGACCCTGGGCATCTGGAGGCAAGCTCTGAACTCTTTCTGCCAAGATTTCTCTGCCTTTCCAAGCGGGCCATCTTGAGCAGGATCAAAGTCGGCCCCACACTCTGCCACGCTTAGATTTGTCTTCTGGGGGAGTAAATTACTTCCTCCATACAGTCCTTACTTGGCGTTCAGGCCACTTTTACCAGCTTTGCTTTCTCAGGCATGAACCAGACACAAGCTGATAATGTTCTCCAAATTGCAACAGACACATACCCAGCTCTTTGAGATGTTTGCCTGAAGTCTCTCTCACCAAAGGTGAGAAAACCCCCCTTGACCTACCCCTTGCAGAGGAGGGGCTCTTAGAACAATCACAACTTCTACTACACCTTCCCTAAGGAACAGCAACCTGGTCAGCATCAACGTCCACCCTTCCATTCCTTAAGGTAGGTGAGAAGTTAAGGGGACACTCCCAGGCAGCTCCTACCTGGCGATTGAGCACAGTGTTTGGAATGTGAGAAGGGTGAACACCTGTTACTGGGGGCGGTGTCAAAACCGAGCAAAATAATAGCTCCCATTAACACCCAGGAATACCGATGTATTCCTGTTCTCTTTCCAATTGCCTTTTGCAAGGTTTTCTTTAATAGGTGGGTTTTGATAAAGATAAAATGCCATTTCAATAAACTTTGTATGGTTTGGTTGCTTATCAGAGACTACTGGAATTATTGGTTATTAGATAAGGGTTGGCAA
Organism: Aplodontia rufa; assembly: GCA_004027875.1. Taxonomy (NCBI): domain Eukaryota; kingdom Metazoa; phylum Chordata; class Mammalia; order Rodentia; family Aplodontiidae; genus Aplodontia; species Aplodontia rufa. The sequence continues at coordinate 25,536 of PVKS010001728.1, forward strand.
TAACTTTGTTATACAGTGATTTTTATTATAACAGAATTCCTTGCAATTTAATCAGCAACAGGAATTTCTAGAATCCCCTGAGTGGTGCTTTTCAAATCTTTTTTTTCAAGGGAATAAGGCACATGATTTGAATCATAAATAACTACAACCAGTTGGCTACCCACCCCCCTCGACCAAAGAAGAGAAGAAAATGAGCAGGATTTCTTTGTAATCTTAAGTGTTCTTTTGTCATTGCAGTTAGATAACAAATTCACTTATATAATAAAAACCATCATCCCTACTCAGAGGGATGGACACTAGTGCTGGTTACCAGTTAGGTCAGCTGACTTATAGAGCAAAATGGTGAGGAAATCATGATGGCTCTTTGTGGTTGATGATGTCCCTGATTATTAATTTCCATCCTACTTACAAAGTTTGTGGCTGGCATCTATCTCTGGGCCTAAAGTCTTGTTCCTTCCTTGCTCCGTCTTTAACTCTGTGCCCTTCCTCACAGCCTGAAGCATTTTGGAACATTGTCAACAGGTCATTTAAAGGTACAGGGTGAATCTTTAAACACATTTTTTTTTAAGACAATGAGTTCTGAAACGGTATTTTGATCTTACCCATACACGATTTTAAAATAGCTCAGGTCACATTGAGTACATGGTGGACACTTGATTTTAATGAGTAGGATATACCAATAAAAAGAAAATAAAAGCACAGTTAAACTTACATTTTGCTTTCATTTCTCTCCATCTCTAGATAATGGAGCAGAACTCTCATAATATTAGCAGAATCTGCTTACAGCAACCAACTCTCTTTCATGGCCAGTATTTCTTTCTTTCTTTCTTTCTTTCTTTCTTTCTTTCTTTCTTTCTTTCTTTCTTTTTTTAAGAGTGAGAAAGGGACAGTGAGAGAGAAAGAGAGAGAGAGAGAGAGAGACAGAGAGAGAGAGAATCAGTTTTATTTAGTTTTTCATCTAGTTTTTTTTTGCTCCGACACTTCATTATGTATGTGGTGCTGGGGTTCAAACCCCTGTTCTTGTGCATGCCAGGCAAGCGTGTAAGGCTGAGCCACCGCTCCAGCCCTGATGGCCAGCATTTTAGCATACTAATCCAAGCTGTCACTATCACTGTCAGAAATGTAATTCATTTCACTCTTGGGGTTGATTTAGATGGACATTTTGGAGGTAAAGGTGGCAATGATATAACACTGCTGACAGATGGCACTGATTCTGCTATCTGTGCACACACTCAGGTTGTTTTCTTAAGCAAAAGAGGCTATAAGTGAAAATGAAAAATTTCAAGGAAATTAAACATGGTATAAGGATTCTCAATCCTTCCACAGAGAAATGGAAAAGTCAGGGCATTTTATACATTGGGACCCTATTCCCAAGAAAATGAGTTGTAAGTATTTAAAAATCCTGTGAGCTTCATCATCAAAATGCCCATGTCCTGACTCTACCCCACCCCCCAACCAAGCTCTGATTCAGAGCATTTGAGGTAGACCTAGTCTTTTGTATTTTTTTTAAAGCCTGGTAATTCTGATGTTCAGACACAGTTGAGAGGGACCACTAATTCTTTGGAAGGATCTAGACTTTTTTAAAAGAATGAATTGGAAGGAAGTCTAGCTAGAGAGCTCTTTACAGCCATCTCAAAAGGAAATGAGTGGCACAGGAAGACAGTGAGTGAGTAGAGGTATCATTAGAGGCAGGATTCATGGATGGGCCTCAAATAATTCTTAATTTTGGGAGAGTCATAGACCACTTTGAGAGTCTGATGAAAGCCACAGTTACTCTTCTCAGGAAAATGCTTATAAGTTAATTCCCACAAAATTTAGCATATTCTTTCAGCAGATACTAGACTAGGATTAAGTTTTTGCTTTTTGTACTTTAACTGGATAAATAAGAGTTCAATTCATTAAGATAAGGAAAAACAGGAGAAGGCCAACTGGCCTCAAGAAATGAACAGTCCAGCAGCCAGCAGAGAACAATTAAAATAAATCAATGTGCATATACGTAGACAATAATCACAAGCCTTGTTGGGGAGCGGGAGAGTTCTGGAAGCGAATGTCGAACTGGAGAATTCGAATAGATTGAATTGGAGAGGAATTTTTGAAACGTGTGCTTTGAAAGGCAACAGCTTAAAAGATTATAGGATATGGAAGCTCCCCTCCCACTCCAGGGAACAGCGGTCAAACTGACTAGGGCAGGTTGGGTGAGGAGGGCCAACTCTGGGGGGCCTGTAGGCTGCGTGTGATAAAAATGGTATTGATCCATGATGCTGCTAAAGGTCATGGACGTGGTGCCACTGGGACTTGGGGTCTGGGTTGCGGGAAGCTATTAAAATGCTGATGAATACAGTTTTATGACGGACTCGGACGAAACACCGGAGGAAAAGAGCAAGCCAGCGCTGGGAGGGTGGCCTTGGAGTCAGCTGCAGTTCACCCACAGGGTCAGAAGTTGACCCTGCTTGTTCAAAACAATGAAAGAAAACCACAAGAGAGCACCGATTGTCTGAGAACCACTTTCAGCCAGTGAGCACGAAAATGAGTTTTAGGTGCTATGTGCAAAAACCCTAGGTGTGGGGACAGAAGGGAGCCAGCCGGAAGGTTACAACAGGTCAGGAATAAATAACCACCAGGCGGAGGATCCCTGATTCTGTCCTTCCTTCCTTTTGTTGGGCGAGGAGCGCCAGGCAAACGCGTCCACAAAGGCTTTGGAAGAGAGAGGTTCGATCGTCCACACCCGGCTCCAGCCCCGGGTGACTATGAGGGGCCCCTGGGGGGTGGTCTACGCCCGAGACCCAGCGAGCTCTGCTCTGCGGGGAGGCCTCGCAGCGGGGACCCCAGAATAAGTCGGGGGCGGGCCGCGGCGCGCGGGAGGGGGCCGGCGCGCGGGCGGGCAGATCCCACCCCTTCCTGAAGGAAGCGCCCTCCCCGCCGCGACTGCCACCGCCGCCGCCGCCGTCGCCGCAGGTCACGGCCCCGCGAGGCGATCGCGGCCCCGCCGCACCGGAGCAGGTAGGCGCGGCGCCCCCTCCTCCGCCCCGGCCGGCCGGCAGCCAGGGGGCGTCCAGCCCGGCTCCTCGCCCAACCCGGAGGCGGAGACCGGGGAGGCGGCAGGCGCTGCAGCGGGACTCGAGCCGGGGGTCCGCCGGGCTGCGGGGTCCCCGCTGGGCTCCAGCCCCCTCTGCAGAACGCCGCGGGCACGGGTCGACCCCGGATTCGCGCGGGCGCAGACTTCCGAGCGAGTGGCGGGGTCGGTGCCGGCTCTTCGCCTAGCGCCCTGAGCGCCGGAGCCAGCGCGCCAGGTCCCCGGCGCCGCAGTGCCGTCCGCCGAGCCCCTGCGCCGCCCGCAGGCAGCGGCCCCGGCCCGGCCCTTTGACAGGTGTGCCCACCCGGCGCCGCATCCTTCGGTTATGGGGTGGACTCTGGAGAGAAGAAACCCCAAGTTTGACCTCTCGGTCCCTCTGCCATTCTGCGTTCATTTTGCCGCTTGCAGAGTCAGGCGGGCTCGGGAAGGGAAGCAGGGGATCTGGGAAGGAGACACTAACTTGCTTTGCCCTGTGCACTGCCCTCCAGCGAGATGCTCGATCTTGCTTTCCTTTCCTGGGCGCACACACTTGGGAAGAAATGGGATTTTCGGTTTCTCAGGGTGGCCGCGGGGGGTGGGTTACCGTGGCTCCTTGGTTATCCGGTGCAATAATAAAGTGATTGGTTTTTCCATTAAAGACCTTGTTTAGTGGTAACCCCATCTTTAAATGACTCGAAGGGAGGATGTAGGTTTCCCCATTTTAAATTCATATTCCTTTTCTCCCTATTCATCCTCTCCTCCCACCCTTATCTCAAACACTTCGTTGATCTTTTTGGTAACATTTACTCCGGCCAGATCTTTCACAGCGGAGCCAGGGTTGTGCCTTGGAATGTGATAACATAGCCCAGGTAGAAGAAGGCTAGACTTCTTGAGTGATCCCATCCTGACTTCTTATATTCGTGGTCCCGTTAGGGAAGCAGACATGCTAATGATATGTTAACAGCACAAAACCGTTGTTGGATCTATTGCAAAGGGCAATTTTAGTTTCTACTTCTTCAGTTTTCTGCTTGAATTGAAGACCGACTTTTAATGCGGGGCTCTAACTCCGTTCTGGGCTGCAGTTCATCCAAAGGCTAGGCAAATGTGGATGTATAAACTACATGGTAGCAGTTAATAAGCTGACCTACTTAAAGTTTTCTGTTTTGGAGAAAGATTTTTAGGCTCCTATATATGATATTTGCAGATCAAAGAATTTAACAGTCTCAGCCCAAACTGTCTGTGTGTGACCTGGAGAATCATGTTTTCAAGACTAAGTAGCTGTCATCTTTTAATGAACTAGAAAGGTGAGTGTAATCTTCAAGGCATAAGAACAGGAATTTTAATGTGTGCCCCGAATTTATATTTATTATACATTTATAATAAACATTTTGCAAGCATGCCAAGTTGGAAGCTTACAAACAGGATATGGTAAATAAAAGCATAAAAAAGTTTTTATATCAATAATGACTAGTTGATAGATGTTATGACATTACGTTAAAGTATTTGAAAAATGAATGTTTATTATAATCAGCCATTAGCTTAATGCAATCTCTTTGGATTATTTAAATTGACATTACATTATCTGGATAGCCATTGCCTAATTCATGTATTTCTCACTAAATGCCTTTTACAAGTTGCTGTGGGAAGGAGATAGCTTGCTCTATGGAGTAATTTTTTCTATGAACGGAGTAACACTTTGTATTTAGCCCTTGTTACAAAACTACCATAGTCATGTTCATAACAGTCTTGCAGGATTTGGGGGACTCAAAAGGGACGGCTCTTTGTTTGGCACTCTTCATTTCCCCTGAGGCCCACACCTTTGTAGTATAGGTGCCAGATTAGCAGTGTAGCCTGGAGTCAGGAGAGGGTACAGCTAGTTAGCCTCTGCAATCTTAACTATTTGGTGTTAATGTAATCAGGCCATTTGGGACCAGTTTAATAATCAGATTAGCAAGACACGTACTGACAAGATAATGTAACCTGTGAGTTTTCACCTTCCTGAAGAGAATCTATAGCACTCAGAATCAGTACTACAGTAGATTAGGTTCTTAGGAGGCCCAAATGAAGTCTGTGCTAAAGTTCTCCAAACATGCTCCAAAATTCAAGTGTGACTGAAGCTGGCTCTAAATTCATGAAAGTTCACCAAAAGAGACTACTTCCAGGGGTGTAACAAGTATTTTCCTTATCCTCATGGTAAAACATAAGTATGTCTCTAGTGATTTTAACTACAGACTTTTGTTTCCAGAGATGATAGTACCATGTATCTGTATATATTTTTTGTGAGTTGCTCTAATCACTTTCAATCTAGCTTATAAAATTATTGAAATTTTTAAGTGTTATTATTGCCAAATATTTTCTAATATGTTTGAGTGTTGAAAAATGACTTGTGACAATGCAAAGTCATAATGCAAAGAGATTTGGGAAAGGACAGCTGGGATGATATTTGGAGATAATAATGGAATCTTTGGCAGACAACTTCAGTTCAACCCCACACTATTCTGAGTCAAGCCAGCTCTGGTAGGTAGGGCTTGACACTTTCTTACCACGTGAGAAATTTCCTTTTTAACATCTATAAATGAATATCTTTTTCTAGATCAGTGCTGTTGAACAAAACTTTCTGCTGTGGTGGATTTGTTCCAAAATCTAATATGATATCCATGAGCCACATGTGGCTGCTGAGCACTTGAAATGTGGCTCGTGCAGTTGAGAAACTGTTTGGAATTTTATTTAGCTCTAATTAAAATAGCCGCATAGGATTAGTGGCTGTCGTATTGGACAGTGTAGCTCTAAATCCCTCTACCCATTTCCTATAAAGATAGCCCTTGATGGCAATTATCCATGGATTACAAGACAGCAGAAATTGGCATTGATAATACTGGAAATTAAGATTTGACTTAGTTATCCTTTTTTTTTTAAGAGAGAGAAAGAAAGAGAAAGTTAATTTTTATTTCATTTTTTCATCTGGTTTTTATTTTTCCTCCACCCAGTTGTGTATGTGGTGCTGGCAGTTGAACCCTGGTCCTTGCTGAGCTACCTCTCCCGCCCTGCTATCTTGTTTTGTGAAGTAGTACTTGCATTGACTCCGAACAAGGTGCTTTATGTTGAAATTTAATTCTGCTCTAAAAATACTTTCCTTTTTTAATTTTCACAAAATAAGCATCACCCAGAGTTGTTTGGATGCTTGGCCCCATGAGAATGTTCATGAACTTGAGCATTGTTTGCTGTCTTGCACATTATAAATGATATATGTTCTTGGAGTTGGTTCTTGCACTTTTCATTTATTCAAGGTGGGGAGTGGGGATTTGGAGAAAGGTAGGAAGTAGGTGGTTCTACACAATTGTTACCTCCTTGCCACACACAGTCACAGAGACCCCGTAGAAACTCTGACAGTGCGTTCCCCTGGCTCAAGGAGTAGCTGCAGGCTGAAGGCTCTCTCTCTCTGTTGGGCCCTTCTTGTTCGGTTTCTTTCCATTGGGCTTCAAATCCAGATTCCCTTGCTGACCCCAGGCTGAGCTTACTAAATCTACTTAAAATGCAACCTACTGTTATCTTTAGTGGAACTATTAAGTGGATTTGATTAAGCATCTACCATATTGTTTCCATTTTAAAACTAATTTGCTTTGATTAAAGCTCTTATTTTGACTGCGGCAAAGAAGACACATTTAATTCGACTATTTTATGAGGCAGTGTCCTGCATGCTTCTTGGGTGGGTGATCCTCCCTTTCTTTGTCTAGGACCTAGATACATCACTCCAGGTCAGTCACTCTTTGAGACATTTGTGGTGTGTGTTTGGGTATACTAACTAAAGTGTAGCTTAAGATAATCCTAGCATTATATCTGCCCTGAGGGTATTAACCCCCTAGAATGATATTTCCCAAATTAGTGTCCATTTGGCAAGGTGCTGGGGATCCTTGGATAACTAGGAAATTTTCTGTATAATCCCAATAGCATGATAAAGCTGTTGAAACGTGATAACATGCATATTTAACTTTTAAAAAAATCTTTGTTGGTGTTTTAAAAAAAACATTGATATACCACTATGATATTTTTCAAACTTCATGCCTTAGGTCTTGAAATCAATTTAACAGGTTAGGATCAGCATTTTTCTGATAATCTCTCTGCATTTTTCTGAGCGAGCGTTGTCGGTGTTATATAAAGCTTTTGTTTCCTCCAGGTATATTACCTGCTGTTCAGAACATAGCAGTTGTTACAAGCACTAGAGAAATAGGACCTCTGGGTTTCAATTGTGAATTTGCACAACCCAGTCCAGTTACAGTAACCACAATATATGCATGTTTGTCATTTGTGTTATTATTATATATAAGTGTATATGTGCATACTGAATCATGATGCAAAATATTGCCTATGAAACTAGGCTTGGGACCTACTTTGGGAAACACCAATCTAAGACTTGTAGTAACTAGCAACAATGAGTGCTTACCAAATGCACTATGCTGAGTGCTTTGCACTTACTCTGTTTTTCACAACGGCCCTTTGATGTAGTTACTGCTGTTCTCACAGTACCTACGTCCCAGTCAGTAGTGGAGACAGAATCTGAACCTGGGCAATCTGACGGCTGACCACATGTTCAACCGCCCCATGTTGCAGTGTGATAGTGCAGACTTGTGACACTCAAACATTGTGCAGCATTGTACGTGTGCAGAAACAAACAGACAGTGGTTATTTTCTGTGCAACATGAAGCCTGCAGGGTAAGAGGGGTGTTATTGAACTGGAATAGGCTGGAATAGAACTCGCTGCTGCCAGCCTGTGGTCTCGAAAGATTAATGCCCCTGGAAACACATCCTGGTGCCCAGTGAAATGTGAATGTCCCGGACATAATTGCAAATTGTGTCAGAGGAGTCTTCCTCTCCTCCTTACCATTCCTAACTTCTGCATTCTGATTTGTAGCAAACAGTGACAAATAGTCTAAATAGATATATCCATCTCATAAATCCCTCATTTTTTACTGCATCTTACGTTATTTGTTTTGCAAAATCATTTCCTGCTTGTAAGTGCCTCATGATATATTTTTAATAAAATGAATGGGAAATAGCTGGAGTTGTCACTGAGTGGTAGGGCACTTGCCTAACATTCACCAGGCCCTGGGTTTGATACCTAGCACCACAACAAAAAAGTAAAAATATATAAACAAATAAATAAATGAAAAACATTGTTGTCTTAAGAATTCCAAATAAAAGGAGATGTCTTAAAATTGAGGCCAGAGATCTTTTTTCCCCTAGTGCAATCTAGAAAGCAAAACTCATTTCATGTTGAGTTGATTTCAGTTTTCCTTAAAGATCAAACTAAATGTAAGAGATCACTTATCCAAAGCCTTCATCAGGCAGAATATGCGTCAACAGCTTGCATTTGCTTACTTCCCTCGTTTACAAAGTCCAGTGGCTTTATCTCACATACTAAAAAATATTAAGATATTCAGATTTTGTCCAAGGCTGCAGACTCTCCCATCTCTGTGGACAGTGATGCAGACTTTATCTGTGGAATACAAAGGAGTCAGATGAACTGTCTTTGAAAAAATATTGAAAGTCATGTAATACTTTTAGACAAGCATAGACAAAGCTTAAGAAGTAATTGTGCTTAACTATGGCAGCAGAGGAAATTAGCCTGTAATTTAAATGGTGTTATTTAACTCTGAAGCAATTATAATGAATTATAATAGACTGAATGTAAACATAAACGTCTCCAAAAACAGCACTGCTTTACTGTTCATCAAATACTTCATTTTTTAACAAGGTAGATTTCTTCCCTTTTTTAATAGTTGTGATGACTTAGCTTTCAAATAATTATTTTAAATGAAAATCTTAAAACGTAAATTAAAACTGTATATAGCTAAAATGGGTGTCATATTTTTAAAATGTGTTAGTTAATAAAATAGTCTTTCAAATTATTTTCATTCTATTGATTCATGGGTGTATAGATTTTAAGAAATATTGCTATCATTGTAAAACAATCCAAATAGAAATATTAGCTTGTTACTGAACTAGGAGGATGTGTAAATGAAAATTTCAAGGAATCTATAATGTCCTGGAGTTCCTAATGGATATATGTCTTCGAATTTCTAAATTCTAGTTTCACTGAACTTAAAGTGTATTTATATGGAAATGCTAACAACTAAAACATCTTCATGCAGCAGCTGGCATATTAAGGGTGACATTTCTCTTCCTTAATGTAGTATGTTCCTACACACCCTCCCCTTCAAAAGTATGGCATTTTGGAAAAATTTCCAGTCTTGACAATGTCAGCACAATGTTCTTAAGGCTATATTTATCTCCTTGCTATGTTAGCAGCTAATCCATTTGTTTTTTTTTCCACTTCCTACATTTTATTGGTGCATTATAGTTGTATATAGTGGTGGGATTTGTTATTATGTCTTTGTACATGCACAAAATATAACAATATAATTTGGCCAATATCACTACCTAGTATTTCCCCTTTCCCTTCCCTCTTTTCCCTTAGTGCCTTTCCTCTACTGATCTCCCTGAGATACGCCCCACTACCTGTCTTTCCTTTTTTCTCTATAGTTTCCACATATGAGAAAAAACATACAACCCTTGACCCTCTGAGTTTGGCTTATTTGACTGGTTCCATCCATTTTCCTGCAAATGACATAATTTCATTTTTGTGCAAGGCTAAATAAAATTCAATTGTGTATATATACCACATTTTCTTTATTCGTTCACCTGTTAGTGGACACCTAGACTGGTTCAATAGTTTGTCTGTTGTGAATTGTGCTGCTGTAAACATAGGTATGCGCATATCACTAAAATACATTGACTTTACTTCTTTAGGATAAATACTGGGGAGAGGTATAGCAGGGTCATATGGTGGTATCATGTCTAGTCTTTTGAGGAGCCTCCAAACTGTTTTCCATTGTGATTATACTAATTTATAATCCCACCAACAATGTAAAAGTGTTCCTTTTTCTCCACATCCTCTTCAACATTTATTATTATTTGTGTTCTTGATGACTGCCATTCTGACTGGTGTGAGATGAAATCTCAGTGTAATTTTGATTTGCATTTCCCTAATTGCTAATGATGTTAATCATTTTTTCATGTATTTGTTGGCCATTTATATTTCTTCTTTGGAGAAGGGTCTGTTTAATTCATTTGCATATTTATTAATTGGGCTACTTGAATTTTTGGTCTTTTTTGAGTTTTTTATATTCTAGATATCAATCCTCTGTCAGAATCGCTAGCAAAGATTTTCTTCGTTCTGCAGGTTCCTTTGTCTCATTCCTAATTGTTTTCTTTGCTGAGTTCAAGCTTTTTAATTTGATGCCGTCCCATTTATTAACTCTCGGCATTATTTCCTCAGCTTTAGGGATCTAAGCAGCTAATACAATTGGTCTTGGGAGGGCCAATTGTCCTTCGTATATCTTTTTTTTTTTTTACTTTTTTCCCACATAATTTATTGATGTATTACAGTTGTACATCATGATGAGGTTTATTGTTACATATTCATACATGTTCATGTACTTTTTTAAAAAAAGAGAAGGAGACAGTGAAAGAGAGTGAGAGAGAGAGAATCAATTTTATTTAGTTTTTCATGTGGTTTTTCTTACTCCGACACTTGTGTACGTGGTGTTGGGGTTCGAACCCACATACTCACACACATGCCAGGCAAGCGCCGTAACCACTGAGCCACTGCACCACTGCACCAGCCCCTGTTTCATGTACTTGTAAACAAACATTAGAGAAAACATTTAGCTTATACCTGTACTCAGAGAAATACATATTAAACTAGTCAAATGCTACTTTGTATCTATTAGATTAACACTTAAAAAGATAATACTATGTGCTAGAAAGTGATGTAAAAATGGTGGATCTTCCTATGATATCTTTTTTTTTAAGAATTTTTTTTTTACGGGCTGGAGTAATGCTTCAGAGGTTACAGTGCTTCCCTGGCATGCGCAAGGACATAAGTTCAAACCCCAGCACCACATACAAAACAAAGTGTTGGAGCAACAAAGTCACACAAAAAAACTAAATAAAATTGATTCTCTCTCTCATACTGTCCCTCTCTGTCTTCTCTCTTTAATAATAATAATAATAATAATAATAATAATTTTTTTTGAAGAACGGGAGAGTGAGAGAGAAAGAGAATCAATTTTATTTATTTTTTTCATCTGGCCTTTGTTTTTCCAACACTTAGTCATGTATGTGGTGCTGGGGTTCAAACCCAGTTCCTCAAGCATGCCAGCCAAGCACCCTAACTGCTGAGCCACTGCTCCAGCCCTTTCCTATGAAATATTTTTTTTCTATTTTTTCTTTCTTTTTTTTTCTTTTCCTATGAAATCTTGATTGTCATTTCTCCATTTTGATTTCCTCTTACGTGTGAAATAAACATTGATTCACACAAAAAGAAATAGGTTGCCATTTCATACCAAAGTTTTGATTGTATATGTTTCTGTTTAAAATAAAAGACAAAAATCTTCCAATAATTAATTTGCAGAAAGGATACAGTTCTGATCAAAAAGGGGCACACTGTGATCTTTTAAGATCAGGCCAATAAGCCCAGAGCGTCTGCTAACAGAGCCATAAACATAGTCCTTCAGAAATGCTGTTGTTTTTTAGCTAATGGACAGTATTTGTCCTGAGCTTGGTACTTGGCTAAGGATAACTTTTTTCTCTGTAACTCCCTTCTCATTCATAACAAAGGCTTTAACTCATTTTTTTTCACATGGAAAATTAAAGAGGATTGTGGTGGGTGGTAACCACTCCCCCACTGAGCGGCTAAGAGCTGGAAACAGCCTTTGGAAGTCTCACAGTTTATTTCCCAGAGTCTTGGCGTTACCACAGCCATCGCAGAAGGATGAGACTCCACTCTCCTTTGAGCCTGTGAATGTCTTCCATTAGTTCTTGACGTGCTGAGTCTGTCCAGGCAGACTTAACATGCCTTAGCTCTCACTTCAGTCTGATCCAGCTCCTGGTTTGCTTGCTTACCACATGTTTACCTTCTCTTTTCAATTAAATCTTTGTCTCTTTGTGTATAGAAAATGTATTGTACAAATTTTTTAAAAATTCTTAGGGCATGTGATTGTCTTAGGGCAGGAGTCAGCAAACGATTTTAAATAAAGCTTTACTGGACATAGCCACACCTGCTTACACATTACTTGTGACTGCTTCTACCCCACCACGAGAGTTAAGTAACGGATCAGAGATCATCCGGTCCTCAAAGCTGACAATAGCTACTATCTGGCCGTTACAGAATGATTTTTTTTTTTTTTTTGAGACAGGGTCTCACTAAATTGCTCAGTGTGTTGCTAAGTTGCTGAGGCTGGCTTTGAACTTGCCAGCCTCCTATCAGCCGCCTGAGCTGCTGGGATTATAGGCTTGTGCCACCGCATCTGGCTGTATAGACTGAATTTTTAATTTCTGTTAATTCAGATTTTCCTAGCCTTGTGTGGCAATTGGACAGCACAGTTTTAGATTGAACATGATGGTATGGTTTCCTCCAATTCAGTAGCTGCATGATCTGGCTCCTTGTGCTGTCCTGAGGTGCAGCATTCTTCCCCTGGGCTGTCCAGCAGACCACTGACCCGTGCGCATGGCAGGCTTGGGCAGACACAGGAGTGACTAAGTTCTCTGTGAGGCGCTACCTTGGACAGCACCAGAAGCCAGGAGGAGTGGCAGGCAAGCCAGGGGACAGAAGTCCTCAACCCTGGGTGCTTAACAAAGTCACCTGAGGAGCTGTAAAAGTCACGCTGCTCCTCAGACAAATTAAGTCAGAATTCCAGGGGCAGGACCCGGACACCAGACCTGTTTTTTAAAGCTTCCCAGATGGTTCCATCATATTCCACTGGCTGGGCGGCATCACAGTTCGGCCAGGCAGCCCAGGTGCTTTGACCTTCCCATCAAAGCACCATAGGCAGATGGCCAGGGAAGTGGACACATGAAGGCCAGTGAACCCCTAGGTTACCTCTGGTGTTGGACTCGGCTGTTTTCCCACCTGGTTGCTCTAGTGGGTTGCTCCCACTTGCTCAGTGGAGACAAAGTGCCAATCTGAGTGTTACAGAGATGAGCTCCAAAAGAAGGAAATGCATACTCTTCCAACAGATGTCCAGTGCTTTCCATTTATATATTCAAAAAACGTTTATGAAGCACCTACAGTGTGTTTGAGACATACCACACTTGCTCCGTCTAGTGGGGAGGCAGACATGTAAACAGTTATCATATAGTGGGGTCAGCACAACAGTAGAAGAATCATAGGGAACTGTGAGAGCGCCCAAGTGAGGCAGCCATCCTGGATAGGGATCCAGCAGGGACTTCCAGATTTGTGACAGCCAGGCTGGTCTTATGGGATCAGTAAGAGTGATCAGGTGAAGAAGGAGAAAATGGAAAAAAAAAGAAGAAAAGAGAGGTCACCTCACCCCAGGTTGACATTTTCTGTCCCTCAAAGACTGAACACAATCAAAAAGCTCCCTCCTATAGAAGACTAGTTTAGCAAACTTCAGGGAATAGTAAAACTGGCCTTTGTCATTTATTCATTCATTCAATAAGCATGATTTATTTTATTTTTATTAAGAAATTTAGTTATTGTACAATCAAAAATGTATCCAAACTAACAATATGATATATATATATTCTTAAGTTAGATTTATGCCCTAGATCCCACACTGTTCTCATACCATTACCCCTCACCGCCTGCCCCCTCCCCCATCCTTCCTGATACATGTCTATGAATGCTTTATGTTATGTGTTACCATGCCTTTGCTGGGTCTAATACATGACTACCTTTCACACAGGCCAGGGTCTAGCTCCAGCCTCCACAGATGAGTAAAGACATTCGACCCTTGGCTCTCTGGGTTAGGCTGACTTCACTCAGCATGATTTGTTCCATAGCCATCCATTTACCTTCAAAGGCTGCAGTATCATTGTTTCTAATTGCCGAGTAGAACTCCATGGTATATATGCACCACAGTTTTTGGATCCATTCATCCAGTGAGGGACATCTGGCTTGGTTCCATAATTTAGCTATTGCAAATTGAGCTGCTATGAACATAGATATTGCTGTCACTGTAATGTGCTGTTTCCAACTCCCCTGGAAAAATACCCAGGAGAAGGGTAGCTGGATCATATGGTGGGTTCATACCTAGTTTTTTGAGGATTCTTCACATTGCTTTCCAGAGGGGCTGAACCAGTCTGCAGCTCTACCCACAGTGTGCTAGTGTGCCTATCTCTCCGCAACCCCTCCAGCATCTATTATTGTTTTTATTCTTCGTTTTTGCCAATCTGACTGGCATGAGGTGAAATCTTAATATAGTTTTCATTTGCATTTCTCTGATTACTAGTGATTTAGAGCACTTTCTCATGTATTCATTGGCAAGTATGATTTTTTGAGGCACTACTATGTGCAGACATGATCTAGGTGCTAGTGATAGGGCGGTGAACAAAACAGACAATGCTTCTGCCCTCAGTTAGCCATACAGTCTGTTTGGAAGGACAGACTCGAAATAGACCAGGTCTGTATGCTATGGAGAGAAAAGAAATCATGGTAAAGAATCAGGGGTGCTGGAGCACGTGCTCTGAAAACTTGAAGTCTTACTGCCTCATTGGCTCTCCCTCCAGCTCCCAGTCACTCCCGTTCACCTCTTAGAGAATGTTGAATCTGGCTCCATGTCTTCACATCTCCCGTTCTCACCAGCTCTTGTCATAGTCCCTGGAGATAGCACCATCCTCCATGTCCAATAAAGAACCTGGCCTCAAAATCCTTTGGATCAGCTAGGCTCAGTGGCGCACATCTGTAATCCCAGTGAGTCAATCAAAGCCAGTTTCAGCAACTTATCGAGGCCCTAAGCATCTTAGCGAGACCCTGTCTCAAAATAAAATATAAAAGGGATGGGGGGTATGACTAAATGGTTAAGTGCCCTTGGGTTCAATCCCTGGCTCGTGCGCACGTGCGCACGCACACACACACACGTTGGATTTTCTCCATGAGTCCACTGCCACTCACTCCCATATTCCCCCCTAAATTCTTGGCCAGCTGGTATCTTTTTACCTTAGAAATCTTTACTCCAGTATCCTGTTCTCTGAACAAAGCTGTGTATCCTTCCAGCTCTTTCAGACCCTACCTCCTCTTCCTCTAACTTCATTGGGATGTTCAGTCTCTTGAGTTCCCCCAATTGCCCAAACTTTCTTACAAACACGAATATATTCATATCCATTTTTATTTCCTTAACTCAGAAGATGTGTCTGTTTTCCCCCTGTTGAAGACCAGTTTCAGCACTACTGCCGCCATCTCCTGCCTGCTCCAGGGCTGAGACCTCTGCTCTATTAATATCCCTGCCTCTCTGTGGTCTTATTCCTCTTTCCACTCTTTACTGGCTCCTTCCCATCAGCCCACATTGGTAGGTTTCTTCATCCTAAAAAAGAATTCTTCTAGGTTACACACACTAAGATAAATAAACCGTGATGGAAATGTATGCATCTTACATGAAAAGATAAAAAATTAATGAAAAGGCTATTAGAAGAGCTTTCTCAGATGAGTTACATTTAAATTATTTAATTATTTTATAATTGTGGCAAAATACACATCACATACAGTTTACTGTTTTAACCACTTTAAAGTTTGCAGTTTCGTAGTGTTAAGCATATTTGCATTGTTGGGCATCCAATCTCCACAACAACTCATCTTGCAAAACCAAAACTCTATTCTCATTAAATGATTCCTCGTCCCTCCTGCTCCCAGCCCCTGGCAACCATCATTCTGTTTTTCTATGAATGTATCTACCCTAGGAACTTTATATAAGTAGAAGCATACAGTATTTGTCTTTTTGTGGATGAAGTGTTTCAGTTAGCATGATTTCCTGAAGGCTTATACACATTGTAGCATGCAAAGTCTCTTCCTTTTTAAAAGCTGAGTATTTTATTGTATGTACATACCATGTTTTAAATTTCACTTTTGAAGAAAAATGTTAGTTTATGTAAATATATGTATAATCGTGCTTATATTACATACATATATACATATAAAAGATTGTATATGAAAGTGTTATGGTGGTTATCTCTAAAGTTTAGATTTTTAAAATATTTTCATTTTGGGGGCTGGAGTGGTGGCTCAGCGGTTATGGCGCTTGCCTGGCATGCGTGAGGATGTGGGTTTGAACCCCAGCATTACGTATACAATGAAGTGTTGGAGCAATGAAAGCCACATGAAAAACTAAATTAAAAAAATTGATTCTCTGTTTTTCTCTTTCTCTCACTGTCCCTCTCTCTTTAAAATTTTTTTCATTGTCTTCTTTTTCATGATCTCTGCTTTCTGAAGTATTTACCATGAGCACATTTCCCTGTAGTAAAAGCCAAACGAGACAACCCTTCAGTTTCTCTTCTTCAGTGACAGTGTAGTTGGCCCCTTAGGTGGACACCTGCCCACCCCTCTAGCTCGTCTTTCACCACTCCCGGCCTGACTCATTATGTTCTGAGCATCCAACTCTCTGGTTTCTGCACACACAGTGAATGGATGCCGTGGAGTCCCGCCCATGCTGTCCTTTCTGCGAACAGCACGTCCTACCTGCTAATGCCTCAGCCCAGGGTCCTTGCTCCTTGACCCCACCTGCCCTCAGTGCTGGGTTCAAGTCTTCTCTGGAGCCCCCCAGTTCCATGTTCAATCTCCAACTGCAGCTCCTTTCCTAATTATGTGTGAGCTGCTGGAGGGTGGGATTGTGTATTCATCTTTATATTTGTACCACCTACCACAGAGCTGCAGCTTGGGAACCAAGCTGTTTCAGACGCGCTGGATGCAGGCTGCTCAGAGAGGCAGGAAGGTCAGCGGAAGACTTGCCCTGAGGCCCTTCCTTCCACTACCACGCTACCCTGTGCACCAACCATGTGAAGACTTAAAAATATTTTACAAATAGATGTAAAAATGATTGAAAACTACATTTTTAATGATTCTGAAGTTGGACCCCTGGGTGCTATCGTGGCTTGGGTATTCTCAGCAACATGATATGGGGCAGTTTATTACTTGCGTATCTGTAAAAGTTTGTGTGAAAGAGGGGTCGAGATCACCTCTGGAGAATGCCGAAGAATTGAAGCGGGAAACCAGGAGAGTCAAGGCAAGACAGCATAAGAGAGCTAGTGACACTCTGTGAAGCATTTTGTTCCCTGTGATGGTTTACAATTCAGCTGTGATAGCTTACAGTTCAGCACGCAATACACATCTAAGGAAACATTTGTAATGAGTACTTTGTTTATAATGTCCAGATTATGTAATGCTGTTATCTTTCTACTCCAGATGTCTTGCGTCTACTCCTGATGTTCCGCATCCTTTACCTGAACATGAAAACTCCTAACATATAACATTGTTATCTTCACCTGGGACTCAGACCACAGCATTCCTATTATGGTGCGATATCCCAGGTGTCCCTGAGCGACTTTGTCTCAAGACCTCAAATTCAGCACTCCATGTTGAACTTTAAATGAACTTGTTCCTATTCCATCCCCATTCTATCCCGCAGATAGTGATCTTCTCCCAGGGTTGTTGTGAGGGCTGGCTGTGCCTAGCACATAGTAAGTGCCATATGCGCACCAGTCATTAACATAGCACCTGAGAGGGTTTGCAGAGTGCTCTTCCTACATAGCTAATGTTTTTTGTTTGTTTTTCTAAAGGGAGAAGGGCAGTGAGAGAGAGAGGGAGAGAGAGAGAGAGAGAGAGAGAATCAATCTTTATTGAGTTTTTCACATGGCTTTCGTTGCTCTGACACTTAGTTGTGTATGTGGGTGCTGGGGTTTGAACCTGTGTACTTACGCATGCCAGGCAAGTGCCGTAACTGCTGAACCACTGCTCCAGCCCCCATAGCTAATGTTTTATGAGGTCCTGCCAATTACTGAACACACTGAGAAGTACTTCTGATACTATCTTTCCTTTTAAAACTAGTGGTACAGTGCCCCCCACCCCTTTATCCACAGAGGATATGTTCCAAGATAGTACACACACTAATTATGTTTTTTCCTATACATACATGCCTGTGAGAGTTTAATTTATAAATTAGGCATAGTCAAGAGATTAACAACACTAACTCATAATACAATAGAAATAAAACAATATACCATAATAAAAGTTACTTAAAATTTATGAGTTGTTTATTTCTGGAATTTTCCAGCCACAGTTTACTATGAGAAACTGAAACTTCAGAAAGCAAAACTGTGGGTTAGGAAGGACTAATAAAATTCCTTCCTGTTTCACATTTTTTTTTTTTACTGCCCAGCTAGTGCATCTTTTGCCTGGATCCATTTCATCACAGAGTCAGTCACCTTGATGCAAAGCGTAAGCTTCCAAGAAGGCCTGTGCTTGAATTGTCCCGCCTGGAAATGCCAGCTGTTTTCTTTCCCAACATTTGCTAATTAAAATTAACTCTGATAGGGGCTGGAGCAGTGGCTCAGTGGTATCGCACTTGCCTGGCATGTGTGAGGACCCACGTTCAAACCCCAGCACCACGTACCCAACTAAGTGTCAGAGCAATAAAAACCAGATGAAAAACTAAAGTTGATTCTCTCTTTCACTCTCTCTTACTCTCATTCTCCCTCAAAAAAAAAAAACTGATAATTCCCATGCAGTATAGATTTTTAAGAATATGTTAATCATAGTTACAGGGAAAACGGCAAAATTTTCCACACCAGTTTCCCTAACTCCTGCTCTGGCCACTGGGCTTTCTGGTGTTATGTGCTGCCAACCTCACCTTCCAACCACTGTCATAAGTCTCCACCACTCAGAAGCTGCTTGAGCATCTTCTTTTTAAAAAAAGAAAAAAAAAACTTCTTTAAAGTAATAGATGGACAGAATACCTTTATTTTATTTATTTAATTTTATGTGGTGCTAAGAATTGAACCCAGTGCCTCACACATGCTAGGCAAGCACTCCGCTCCTGGCTGAAACCCCAGCCCTTGAGCATCTTATTCATAGCCTCATCCAACCGACTGATTTTGGCATTAAAGCTGCTTCTCCTCCGAGCCCATGTTACCAGCCTACACTTTTCTTCCAGTTACTCTCTAATGCAGGCTTATGCTGACCCTCCCCTGGACCCGGTCCTGTCTTGTGACTTTTGTTTTCATGGTTCCCACACTGAAGTGCCCTCACCAGCCCATTATATATATAGATGGCTTCTTACCACGAGGTTCCACTTAGGAGTTTTCAACTTTATAATGGTGAGAAAGTGACACACAAAACTGTCCTTTGGATTGTGAATTTTGCTCTTTTCCTGGGTAGCACTATGTTGTAGGAAACCCCCTTGAGATGCTCCCAGCCAGCCGAGTGAAACCAACAATGCTCTCCCTTGGGCTGCATTGATTGGTAGGCTTCGGTATTCAAAGGTTAGGTGGATTCAGTGCATTTGTTTTTCTTTTTTGCCGTATGAGGGATTAAACTCAAGGACAGGTGCTCTAGCGCTGAGCTACATCCTAGCCTCTTTAATATTTATCTTGGGACAGGGTCTCACTAAGTTGCCCAGGCTGACCTTGAGCTTGCGGTCCTCCTGCTGTCTCCCGAGTTGCTGGTAGTACAGGAATTCACCACCCCCAGCTCAATGCACTTTGGCCTTTCAGTATTTTCAAGTTACAGTAGGTCTATCAGAACAAACACAATACCATTGTTAAGTGGAGGAGCATCTTTCCGTTTGCCTACCGTTTTAAGGGCCATTTTTCTCATAAATGGGAAATGCTACCTCCTCCTGAACATTGACTGGCTTCTTCCTGTATTTTTATATTTTGTTATATTTAACGGAGAGCTTTATTAGATGCCATTTTATATCATTGTTTTTTGTACTGAGGATTGAACCCAGGGCCGCTTTACCACAGAACCATATCCCCCAGCCAATTTTATTTTGATATAGGGTCTCACTGATGAGCCGAGGCTGACCTTGGACTTGTGTTCCTCCTGCCTCAGCCTCCTGAATCGCTGGGTTACAGTCATGCCCAGCTTAGGTGTTATTTTTAGTTGTATCTTCTCATTTAAATACTCAGATGGTTAATTTGATAACGTTGAAATTATTATAAGCTTTCCAGTTTAACATTCTTCTGGAAGCTGTAATTACAACTCGCTTGCACATAAATAAAGCCCTGGAGTCTGGACTGTACATGGTAAAACAAAATAGTGTTGCATAGAAAGGCAGGGCCACAGGTACTGTTATGGGAACTGTAAGTCTATATGGTTTGACTTGTAAGAGACATGAGACTGCCTGTTTTAGTATATCTGCATTTCTTCACTAATAAACCATTGGTACACTATAGAATTAAGAGCCAGAACCCCACAATCATTTAAGTACCTCGTGGAAATTCAATAAATGTAGACAGATTGATTTGTGGTTTATTTTTGGTCCTCAATGATTTAGTCTGATTTGTGTAGGTCAGACCCTCTGTACTAACCTAGCACATCTTATGAAATACTAAGATTTTATTAAACTTAAGACATAATCAAATAGGGGCTGGAGTGTGGCTTGGCAGTTATGGCATTTGTCTGACATGCGCAAGTACACGGGTTCAAACCCCAGCACCCAGGTACACAACTAAGTGTTGGAGCAACGGAGGCCATGTGAAAAACTCAGTAAGAATCGATTCTCCCTGTTTCTCTCTCTCTCTTTCACTGTCCTTCTCTCTTTAAAAAAAAAAAAAAAAGACATAAGAAGTGAAATTTTGTTGCTGAAGTACAAAGTACCTGCGTCACTAAATCAACATCAACCTTCCTTTCCTTTCCTTTCTCCTTCCTCTCTTCCTTCGTTTTCTCCATTTCTTTCATGATGGGCATCTGAAATGAGAGTGTGGATTGGGCAAAGAGCTGTTGAGTGAGGGAGTGAAACGTTGCCTCCTCTAAGAAATGTGGCCTAGTGTAGCAGAGATACATGTGACCTAGTGGATCCAGCCGTATGGTGAGACGGGATCAGGTGAGGGCGAAGAGCTGGTGCTGCGGCGCATGCCCGTAATCCCAGCTATTCCGAGGCTCGGTGGCTGAGGGCCCCTGGCTTCAATCCTCAGTACCAAAGCAAACAAAGAGGGGTAAGTAGTTACATAAGCAGACTGTTTTGGGAAAATACAGAAAACGAAATAGAAGCGTAAACGTTATTAAACAGCTGTACTTACTAAGCTTGTATTATGTGCCAACCACTGTGCTTGGTAATACTTATGTGACTGCATTCTGCTTTTGAGGTAGGTACATTATACTGCTTTTCAAACATGGGCAAATCAGAGTGCACTGCGATTGTATAAATTGCCTAAAGTCAGCTGTAATCCAGATCAGCCTGTCTTAGAGGAATAAGTTCAAGAGATTTGCTGTACATTGTGGTGACTAGAGTTAATAACAGTATGTTGGATACTTGAAAATTGGTAAGGGGAAAAAGAAAATTGGTAAGGGAGTGGATTTTAAGTGTTCTCATGGATATGTTAATTAGCTCAATTTAGCCATTCCAGTGTATGCATATATCAAAACATCATGTAATACACTGCCAGTGTAAACATTTTTTGTCAGTTAAAAACAGTATGCATGCCAGGTGCAGGGGCGCACGCCATAATCCCAGTGGCTCTGGAGGCTGAGGCAGGAGGACCGTAAGTTCAAAGCCAGCCTCAGTAACTTAGCAGGACCCTGTCTCAAGATAAAAAATAAAACACAGATTGGGGTTGTGGCTCAGTGGTTAAGTGCCCCTGGGTTCAATCCCTGGTACCAAAAAACAACAAAACAAAACAAAGACAGCACACAACAAAAAATCAGCCTGTTTTTATGTCAATATAAAAAGATAGTTTGATAGGTTTCAATGGATGCTTCTTTTAAATAACCACAAAGCTTCGTAGAGGTTTGCTTTTCCTAGGAGGAAATTAGTTGGGATTAAAAAGGATTAAAGAACAAAAGCAATAATAATAATGCTTGGGGGGAACAAAAACCTTTTTTAAGGAAATACCTCATATAATTTGAAGTCTCTTGAGTAATGAAATATTTGTTAAGAGGGCAGGTGGAGATACTCAGTGACTTTTTTTTTTTGTGAATTTCCAAATAAACTTTCTTCGACATTACTAAATAGATTTTAAAAAGAGACCTAGATACAAATTTTAGGTGTGTCTTAAAACAGGAATTCCAGGCTGGGCACTGTGGCACTCGCCTGCGATCCCAGCAACTTGGGAGGATGAGTTGGGAGGACCACAAGTAGCAAGATGCTGTCTCAAAAACGAGATGGGGTTGTAGCTCAGTAGTAGAGCACCCCTGGGTTCAGTCCCCAGTACAGGCGGGACAAAGCCTCATTAGAGCAGCTATTCCCGGTGAACAAGCAATAGAAACACCGTCACATTCTGCATGAACCCCCTGGACTTCTTTATTGACTTCTATGGCTAATTTGGTGGAAGTGGCTTTCTTTTTATTATTTATTCATTCATTTATTATTTATTTATTTATTTTTGGTCTTGGGAATTGAACCCAGCAGCGCTTAACCACTGAGCCACATCCCTAGCCCTTTTATTATTTTGTTGTTTTTGTTTTTGAGACAGGATTTTGCTTACTTACTCAGGGCTTTCTTTATAGCACTCTAATTTACCCTCTGGGAACATTTGTTCAAATTTGTATGTCTCTTAGCAGAGTTTTAAGGGATATTTTCGTGTCCATTTCCATTTCTTTTTTTCTTTTTGGTGCTGGGGATTGAATTCAGTGGTGCTGAGCTACTTTCCCAGGCCTTTTTTATTTTGAGACAGGATCTTACCAAGTTGCTTAGGGTCTCATTAAGTTGCTGAGCCTGGCCTGGAGCTTGTGATCCTCTTGCCTCAGCCTCCCAAGTTGCTGGCATTACAGGCTTGTGTCTCTGCACCTGACTCATGTCCATTTCTTATTGTAGGTAGTCCTAGGTATTTTATAGGTTTTGTTGCTATTATGATTCTATTGCATTTCCATTTTTCCTGTATGATTGAAGTCTGTGTCTTCATGTTTTATCCAACCCTTTATATGAACACTCACTAATTCCAATAATAAGGCAATCAATTCTTTGATCTTACTGTTCCAGATAACAGTGCTACTGCTGTATTTTTTAAAATAACTAGATCCTTATTTCTGTCTTTTGTCTTATTGAATGGGAAACATTGGCCCGATCAGTGTTAATAAGCATGATATACTCTTAACTCATTCCCATTTTAAGAGGAAAGCTCTTCTTTCACATCAGAAAGTGATAATGCTGATGGTTTGAGAGAGAGAGACTCATTATAGATGCCTTCTGTTCTTAGTTTTCCTAGATACTTTGTAAGGGATAAGCACTGAATTTTATCCATTATCTTTTCAGCATCCTTTGATTGATTCCATAATGAATTATGTGGATAATAATAATGATTTTATACTTCTTGAGATAAAGTACTTTAAATAATGTTGTTGTTCACATTTGTTTTCATTTTGAGCTAGGGTCTTGCTGTGTTGCCCAAGCTGATCTCGAGCTCCTGGGTTAAACGTCTCAAATAGCTGGGTGTGTGTGCCTTTTGGTGTGCCATTGACTTCAGGGCCTAGCTTCTATTTGGGATTTTTTAAACCCATCTTATTCATCAGGGTGAATAAGTTAGTATGTGTATTATTTATTTTTCCAATTGGGGATCACACTGAACATACTTTTGTACCCTGAATTTTCTGCTTAACGTATGGTAAGCATCTGATGGCATTAGAAATTCTTCAAAACGTATTTTTAATGACTGCATCGTATCGTATGGGTATATTATAACTTAACCCTCTGTTTTCTCATGACTTCATGTTTTTCCTAATTTGTGTTATAAATAATGCAGATATGAACATTGCTGTGTGTAGCCCTGTGTTCATGCCTGTTTCCTTAGTGTGTTTGTTTCCAAGGGCTGCCTCAACACATTGCTGCAACCTTGCCGTGAAGCTGGAGAAACTTCTCACAGTTCTGGAGGCCAGAAATCCAAAGCCAGGTTGTTGGCCGGGCGATGCTCCCTTTGAAGGCTGTGGGGGGAGAGTCTTCTGTCACCTCCTCCAGCGTCTGATAGCTGCTGGCCTCCTCTATTTGTGGCAGTGTCACTCTGATCTCTGCCTAGCTGTGTGACACTGAATCCATGATGAACACAATCCATTAACTGCATCTGCAGTGTCCCTGTTCCCAGCTAAGGTCATATCGCAGGAATAGTGATTAGGACTTGGATCCATCATTTGGAGGGAACATAATTCAACACACTGCATCTACTGTGAATTTGTGTGAGTGGAAATACAAAGGCAATGGATAAGAAAATTTTTTAAGCCTCCTGGTACTTATTAGCTAATTATTTTCCAAAGTGTGTACAAGAGGGGCTGGAGCGGTGGCTCAGGGGTTACGGTGCTTGCCTGGCATGCGCAAGTATTCAAGTTCAAACCCCAGCACCACGTACACAATGAAGTCTCAGGACAACGAAAGCCATGTGAAAAACTAAATAAAAATTGATTCTTTATGTCTCTCTCTCTCACTGTCCCCTCTTTCTTTAAAAAAAAAAAAAGTGTGTACAAGAGTTTGACTCATTTATCATCAGTAGTATAGAGAATAGCCCTTTATCTACCTCCTCACCTGCCTTTAGTAGTATCATTTTTAAAAGCTTTTTGTTCTTGCATACAGAAAAAAATGGAAACTATGGAAACTCATTAGTCAAACATTTCTTTAATTATTAGTGAAGCTGAAAAAGAGGTTTGTGTACTAACCGTGGACATTTGGATTTCTTCTACAGTGCAAATCTTTGTACGCAGCCCATTTTCCTTCTGCTGCCTCAGTCTTCTCCTGGTTGTATTGTCATTGTACGTGGAGAACGTTGCTCTTTTCATATTGCTTGTAAATATTTCCCTAGTTGTCATTTAGTGTTTAATTTTACAGAAGTTTAGCTTCCTGTGAAAACTACCAGTATTTCCTTTGTGCTGTTTTATCCTGCTTTTAAAAATTGAGAAAATGCTTCCCTATCCAGATATTAGTTAAATATTTTCCTAAGTTTCCTGACCGTTTTAGTTTTGAATTTTACATTTTATTCTTGTTTCACCCAAAACTTATTTATGTGTACAAGGTTCTACATAGATGGGGTTTCTCAACATATTCATTAAATAATTCCTCATCGATTCCTTTAAAGTAGTTGTTTTCAACCAGAGGTGACTTTTGTCACCCTGAGACATTTGGCAATGCCAGGAGGTATATTTGGTTGTCACAGCAGGGATGTGGGGTGCTATGAGCATCTTATTGGTGGAGGCAGGGATGGTGCTAAGTGTCTTACAATGCACGGGTCAGCTTCCTGCCCCCCAAGGAATTAACCAATGCAAAATGTCAGTAGTGCCTATGCTGAAAAACCTTATTTTATTTTTGTGGTACTGGGGTTTGCACCCGGGGCTAAGCAAGTGCTCTACCACTGAGCCACATTCTGGTCTGTGAAAGCCTGTTTTAAAGTTTATCTTAGAACCATGGGCTTTCCTCATTTAAGATATTGCTGAATACATAAACTATAGCTATTCCTCACTCAGGCAAATGCTGCAAAGAGTTGCCCATTTGAGAAACAACCCAAGCCCAGGTCGGTGCCTGCGTTTCCTTGAGTCCAACTCAAAACCCTTTTGGATGTTTTATCCTTTCTTTCTACCTGTGAGCCTCATCTCCTGGGTGGCAATTGCATGATCTTTCCTAGTCCTGGTTTTCACTGACCTGCAGCATCACACCATCCCAAACAAACCCTCCAAATGGGCTGGGGAAAAAAAGGCATCCGTTTTCTGGTAATGCTATCATGGACACAGAAGGAATTTTATTTCCGTAACTCAGTGTATGAGTTTGTCTTGGGGCTGTGTATTCTGTTCTACTGATCCATTTGTTGGTTTTTATATAAGACCACATCATTTTTATTACTGAAGTTCATGATGTTTTATGTATGTACTTGATGTTTCAGTGGGTGTTGTACCTTAGCACGTGTGAGGGCAGCCTCCTTCGTGGACTTTTAGGAAGCCTGCGTAAAAGTGCAGCTGTTGAACTTCTATGTGTATTAGAATTCCATGGGGTGCATGTTAAGAAGAAGCTTCTTGAAAACGTCCTCCCTCTCCCCTCTGATTCTGTAAGCTGGGCTGAAGCCCAGGAATCTGCCTTTTAATAAGCATATGAGGTGATTTTGAGGCAGTAATCCCTGGACCCCATTTAGAGACACGTTGCTTTGAATATTTTGCACGGAAGTGACATTTTACTGCTTCTCCATTTATTTGGGTCGTCTTTTTATCTTTTAGCAACTTTTTCCTTTCATATGTTACATTTTGCACATGGGGAATAGGTTCTTTTTTCCATTACATCTTGTAATTGTTATTGCTGGGACACAGGAATGCTATTGATTTTTCGATGTTTGTTTTGTATCCAGCCACTTTGCCCAGCTCTCCTGTCAAAGTGAATGGCTTTTCAGTTAAGTCTTTTGCAGGTGTGAGATGAGGGTGTAGTTGGTACAAGCCCATCACCTGGGATCAAATGATTTTTGCCCCCCTTTTTTACAACACTACACCTATTATGTCTAGTTTATGTGTCACCACATTGTCCAAAGTTTCCAGAACATTGCTAAATAAACACTAATAGAGTCCACCCTTAATTTGTTCCTGATTTTAAAGGTAATACCTCTGTTATGGTTTCATGGTTAAAAATGGTATTGGCTATTGATTTTTTTTTTTTAAGAGAAAGGGACAATGAGAGAGAGGAAGTGAGAATTAATTTTATTTAGTTTTTCATGTGGCTTTCTTTGATCTGACACTTTGTTGTGTATG
>PVKS010001728.1:52400-79700 GCA_004027875.1 Aplodontia rufa
AAAAAATTACATCCAGGGGCTTGCCTGGCAAGCACGAGGACCCGGGTTCAAACCCCAGCACCGCGTACGCAACTGAGTGTTGGAGCAACTAAGGCCATGTGAAAAACTCAATAAAGTTGTTGCTCTCTCTCACTGTCCCTCTCTCTTAAAAAAAAAAAAAAAAAAAATTACATCCAGAAAATAGCCTCCATCCTAGTTGTTATTTTTTGTTTGCTTGGTTTAGTTACTGGGCCTTGTACATGCCAGGTGAATATTCTCATCACTGAGCTACAACCACACCCTTTATTTTTTTTAAATTTTGAGACAGGATGTCATTAAGTTTCCTAGGTGAGGTCTGGAGCGGTGGCTCAGCGGTTACAGCAATTGCCCAGCATGCGCGAGTACTCGAGTTCAAACCCCAGCACCACATACCCAAAGAAGTCTTGGAGCAATGAAAGCCATATGAAAAACTAAATAAAAAATTGCTTCTCTCTTTCTTTCTCTCTCTGTCCATCTCTCTTAAAAAAAAAAAAAGTTTCCCAGGTGACCTTCAACTTGCAATTCTCCTGCCTCAGCCTTCTACTTCCAGATCAGTGGGATTATAGGCCATCATGCCCAGCTATGCCAGTTAAGGCTGCTTTAGAAAGAATATGGAATATATGTAGAATTTTGCCCAATGCCTTTTGTTCAATTAAAAGAGAGGGTCAGTAAGAGAGAAGAGAAAGAGAGAATCAATTTTATTTAGTTTTTTTTCCCCCACATGGCTTTCGTTGCTCTGAGACTTTGTTGTGTGTGTGGTGCTGGGGTTTAGAACTTGGGTCCTCATGCATGCCAGGCAAAAGCACCATAACTGCTGAGCCACCACCGCTCCAGCCCCACTCAATGCCATTTTCTATATATAAAAGAGAGAGAGACAGTGAGAGAAAGAGAAACAGAGAATCAATTTTATTTAGTTTTTCATCTGGATTTCATTGCTCCGACACTCCACTGCATACGTGGTGCTGGGGTTCAAACCTCATGCCCCAGCATCTACTCAATGCCTTTTAAACATAGAACTGATATTTTCCTTTTCTAAAATACATGTATTCAATTCCCAACCCATCCTCACACTGCTGAAATAACTCAGGAGTGGTGGTTTATTCTTTTCATGTATTTTGAATTTTATTGTCTGGAATAGTAATTGCTTACCAACTATGAGAGTTTTAGTTCTAAAAAGGTAGCTGGCCTAGCAAAAACTACAGTTGCTTAAGCCACGGTTTGAAAGGAGATTATGAATACCTAAATTCAGTAAGGTGAAAGTTGCAGGTGATAACCTCTTGTAAAACAAGCCAGATCTATTGGGATTAAAGCATGAGACAGAAGGTTGTCTTGATTTTTCTTTTTTATTTGATCAGATAAAATTTCTGTGGCCTCGTGACTCATTTATAGACTGTGCTTTGGACATGAAGTCTTTCTTCTTCTATGTTTTTGAACAAATTTGGTTAAATACTCCATAAACTATGATCATTTTCAAAAATTATCCAAGTACTAATGGCCATGTTTTGGGGTGGCTGCCTCACAATCAATCTATATTTCAGGAAGATGGAGCTAAAAGAAACACCAGTAGATAAATCTATCCTCAAGGTCTAAGTACAGTAATAATTGATGTCATTTTTTGCTAGTTTAAAGGCATAAAGGGCAGCCATGATAAAAAAAAATTGGTAAAGGATTATAAAAACTGCCATCAGTATAAAACTGAGAGTTGTCATCTTTTATTTGTATTCAGAAATAAAATCATTCTATAGTTTTCATTTTTGGGAGATGTGCTTGTCAGTTTTTAGCATCAGAAATAGTCAATCTTCAAAAAAGTTTGGGTAGCTTACCGTATTTTTCCATATTCTAGCATAATTTATTTTAGCATTAAAGTTAGCTTTTCCATAGTAGTTTGCAACTATTAAAGGGCAATTTTCTGAAAAAGAGAAATTCATTGCTCTCATACAGATATAAAAATGAACCCATGTTGAAGATTTTATTGTACTCATTAATCACCACAGGAATCAGGTAGGTATTATAAACAGTTTAACAGAGCATTTGAAAAAGGACACTTTTATAGACCAACAATATTGAATGAATGTGTGAATGGAAGCAAAAGTGGTTATTTTGTGGGAGGGTGAGAGAAGTGGCAGTCAGTTGAACTTCTACTTGACAGAACAGAATTTGCGTGTCTATAGACATTATAGACACATATAGAATTATTTTTGCATTGCTCTCAGTTACCTATAATGTACATTATATATAGATGTATGAATATATACACATATATACATACTCTAATCTGTGTAAATGTATATTATAGTTTTTAACACCATTTTGCTTATTTTTCATTTGAAGACGTGTCTTTTCTATGGTGGAGGTAGTGGCTTAAAAATTTGAGCTCTTGGGGCTGAAGTGGTGGCTCAGCAGTTGCAGCACTTGCCTGGCATGTGTAAGGACCTAGGTTCAAACCTCAGCATCACATACACAACTAAGTGTTGTTGAAATAAAACCTGATAAAAAAATAAGTAAAATTGATTCTCTCTCTCTCTCTCTCTCTCTCTCCCTCTCTTTCTCTCTTAAAAAAAATTGAGCTCTTGGAATCTTTTAAATTTATTTTGCTCTAAGCCAGGCTTGGTGGTGCCCATATGTAGTCCCAACATGTGGGAGACCGGGGCAGGAGGATTGCCTGAGCCTGAAGTTCAAGTCCAGCCTGGGCAACATAGCAAGACTATGTCTCAAAAAAAAAAAAAAAAGTATTCTTTTTTCCCCTTTTGCTCCTTTTTAAAATTTTGCTGATCGCTGTCTTACTGCCTTAACTTGATCATTGCCACCCTCATAGTTTCCTTATTCGTTTTTTCCTAGATTTATGAAGAGAATGATCCCTTTTTTCCTTTCCAAATATCTACGGCCACTATTTTGTCCCTGAGAATAGCAGGGCTCCATCTTCCTATCTAATTGACAAATACAGAATGGTTTGCAAATCTGTATTCCTTCTAACTAAGCAAACAGGTAAACGTGTTGCCCGATACACTCTTTTTCTTTTTCCTCCTGCCCAAACTATCCTAACAAGCTCAGTTTTGTTGCAGCTCCTTTGGGACCAAAAGACCTTCCTTTGATGGACTCCTCTGAATGCTTGCGCCTCCCATTGCTTGGTCAGCCCAGTTGTGACTTGCTTCTGACCCAGGGCTCCACTGACACTCTTCCTGCCAGTGTCCTTGAATTGCCAAAGCCAGTAGGGGTCCTTGTGGCGCTCTCAGGGCTTTCGATGTTATTGACCACATCTTTGTCTTGCGGCTCTCTTTCCTTGGCTCTCAGGGCAGTATTCTTTCTCCCTTTTTCTCTACTTCCCTGAGCACTCTGTCAGCCACGTTCCTCCACTGCTCCTCAGGCATGAGTGTTGTCTCTGGCTCTAGTCTTTCTTCTCACCCTGTCATCTCCCTGAGTTATTGAAAGGGTTGCCTTGGCTTGAGTCAGCCCCTCTCTGCCCGACCTAAACCTCTCTCTTTAACCTCCTCTGTCTTGCAAGCTGCCATTTACGGTTCTGTGTATTTCCTTCTTGAAGGTCTCAAAGGCATCTAAATGCAGTTCATGCTGACTGTCAGACTTGTTCATCTCCTTGGGTGTCTTGATTTTCCTCTGCTCCCTTCCATTCTTGTGTCTGCCCTGCCTTTGCTCCATTGACCAGCCACCCCTCTATTCCATTGTATATCTATATCTATCTATATCTATATATCTATATATATTTTTTAAGACAGAACGACATTTATGAGAGAGAGATAGAGAATCAATTCTTATTGAGTTTTTCACATGGCTTTTGTTGCTCTGACACTTAATTGTGTACATGGGTGCTGGGTTTTGAACCTGTGTACTTGTGCATGATGGGCAAGCGCTGTAACTGCCGAGCCACCGCTCCAGCCCCATATGCAACTGTATTTTGACTGCTGATCGCGGATGGAGAAAACTCTGTGGAGACCAAAATCAGGATCTTTAGTGAATTTAGGCCTCACCCTGAAATAGTATGGTTTTTGTATGTCTGCTCACCTCCTCCAAACCTCAGAGAGAGTACTTCCAACTCTTTGGGCTCCTGTATCCCCCAGTGTCTTGATGTTGTTTCTCTTTCTCCCCCCATCTCTCTCTCTCTGTCTCTTTCATCTCTGTGCTCTCTCTTACGAGTACCTCTCCTCCTCTCTCTGAAGTGATATTTTTGCTTTTTACTTTCATAGAGGAAATAGAGATTTTTAGGCGTGAACTGAGATTTTCACTCTTCTCACTTCTGCCTCCTCCCTGGTATGGTGGATGATCCACCTGTCCATTGGGTTTTTCTTCTGCAGGATCTGGAACCCCTTTGAACTCCCTCCCTCTCTCCCAGTTTTCAGCCTGTCATTGCTTTCCCAGTGACCATAAAATCTGCTCAAATCTCTATTTTTTGAAAAACAAACCTCTTTCTTGACCATTTTGTCTCCCTTTACTTCTTTTTTTAATTATATCTTTTAATTTTTCTTCATTTTTTTTTTCTCCGCTTAGCTGTGTATGTGGAGCTGCAGAGTGAACCTGGGTCCTTGCACATGCCAGGCAGGCTCTCTACCGCTGAGTCACCTCTCTAGCCCCTGTCTCCCTTTATTTCTGACTGCATGTCTGTCCGTCACACCCAGGCTTCTCTTGGAGGAAGTTCACATTCACTCCATCTTCTTCCTCACCTCCTGTCTGTGAGTCATCACAGTGGGCCTTGGTCCACGATTCTAAAACTGATACAGGCCATCACTGGTGGGGTACCAATTGGTGAATCCCTTGGCCTCTCTTCGGCCCTCAGCTCGACCTCTCTGCAGCCTTGGAGACAGCTGGTCACTCCTTTCTGGCTTCTATAAAGCTGGTCCATCACCTGTCTCTCTGATTATTTCTGCTCGCTTCCCTTGGCAGCATCCCCCTTTGTCCTCCCACTCTTGGCGTTTCTCATTCCCATCTGTGGCTCTGCTCGGTTCTCTCTCTCTTCCCTTCTCTCCCCGGTGCATTCTTCCCCTTTGCATGTTTTCCTTAGGTGCTGTCCCTCTGCCCCGTGCTGTCACCACTATGGTTAGATGCTGCAAGTCATCTTGCCTGAACTCCAGACCCAGATGTCTCCTGCCTTCTGAACATCTCCACTGTCATGCCTCAAAGTCACCATAAGACTCTCTTTACCCAGGATTGTGGGTAAAGAGAGGAAAGGAAAATAAGTAAAAGTAGTAATAGAGGGAGGAGAACAAGAAAGAGGGCCGTGGAGAGGGTGAGTCACGGTAAATGAATTTGTATGCCTCTTTCCGTTTGCCCCTGCCCTTTAGAATGCTTGCTTCTCACCTTTCCTCACTGCAGCTGCAGCTGTGGCTTTCCAGATGTGGGTCCCAGGCCAGTACATTAACATCACCCTGGAACTTGTTAAAATACAAACTCCGAGGCCCTGCCCCAGACCTATTGATTGGAGCCTCACAGGTAGGGCCCAGCAGCTCCTGCAGGTGATTCTGATGCCTGCTGAAGTTTGAGAGCCCCTGTGCTTTGGGAATTACCCACACTTCCTCCAGGCTCAGCGTCAGTGCTACCTCATCTGCAGAGCCCTCCTTGATCCTCTTAGACAAAATTAATGACTTCTTCTTCTGTGTTCCCTTAGTATTTTATTCATGCCAGTTATGTAGCACTTATTCCATTATAGATATCTCTGTGGGTTCTCCTCCCCCATAGATTACAAGATCTGGGGTTATTATTCATCTTTGTATTTCTAGCACCAGGCATGGAGCCTGGCACAAAACAGACATACATTGCATTACCTTAAATTATTTCTAGTTTCTCTGCTCCCATGACCCCTTTTCCCTCCCTCTTTACCCCTTCTTTTCCTTCCTTCTTTCCTTGAATCTGCCTAATGGGCATGAATAATCAGAATGACACTTTGCCATCCAAAGGTGATGTTTTCATTGGATTCAAGCTTTCAACCCCTTTCTATCTGTCTGTGTCAACTGAAGTTCAAAGAGGGAGCCAATCACAGTGGAGATACATCTACGTGTGTGCGAGTGGTTATAGGGCTCGGAAGTTGTGCAGTTGTAGAGCTGGTTAAACTGTCTGTGTAAAGCAAGCCGCTGTCTTCACTTCCAAGGCTGTGGCTTGACAGGCAGTTGGCAGGCAGTTGGGAAGGGAAGGATGGATGTAAACGAAGCTTGGGAGGCGAGTGAAGTAAAACTGATTTCACAAGCACTTCCCAGAGCTCCTGGCATGAATGGGGCCCAGGAGGATGCTAGAACTGGGTTGGTCCCACTGCCTCCAGCCTTGACCATGTTGGGTCCTGCAAGAGAAGAGGGCACCTTTCAGCAGGGAGCTAAGTACACTCCTGACCCAACAATCCGAGAAGCTGGAGGGTCCAGTGGAGGAGGGAGCAGCTGCAGCCCGGCAGCTGCCCCCCATCAAGCAGCTTTCATCTGAGCTGCAAAACACATGCCCAGCCTTCCCAGTATAAAAGCAAAGTGGCCCTGTACATCCAAATTTACTCCAAAATAAACATTTTTTTCTAAAGACTGCTGCTTCACTTTTGCTTCCAAATCTCATGTGAAGACATCTCTCGTGGCCCAACCTCACCAGAAACACAGAGAAAAGGAGGTTCTAGGAAATGTGATTTAGATAAGCCAAGATGACACAAAACCACCACAATGTCCACGTGTTCGATTCTGAAATATTAGAGGTTTACTCTCTGAAGTTAGGGAAGAGAGAGAGGGGAGGGGGAAAGAAATCGAATATGGTCAATTTCTTGCAAAACAAACGAAACAAACAAACAAAAAGATCAAGCATGAATGTGCTGGATGCTGAGGGAGTCCTTCCTAGGTGAGCTGCCAGTGGGATTGTTTCTAGAAAGATGGGTAAACATTACATGGGAAGACTTCGTAGGGAGACAAAATCATCATTCTCAGAAGCCCCTCAGTCACCACTGAAAGGTATAATTATGCACAGTGTGTTGTCTTGACTGGGGTAAGATGGATTTTGGGAAGATTATCAGTAAGGGTTGAAAACATAGCTGTGTGAATTAATTAATTAGAACATCCTCTAAGCATTATCGTTAATTGAGAGGTTCTGGCAAGTGGTGAGGGTAATAAAGGATAATAAAGTTTAGTAGATTGTAGTAATCATAGTCCAAGAGTTTGGACTCAGCCGCTTACAAGCTGCGTGTCACTGAGCAAAATATTAAAGCCCCGCGGACCTTTGTATTCTCATTGTAAACTGCCAGTGAGGAGAGTCACCGCTTCTTGGAGTTCGTGCAAGGAATTAATAAGGGGATGTGTGAAAAGTGCTTGGCAGAACGGCTGCCAAAACGTCATCGCCATCGCTGAGGCTCTTTTTATTTTTACTGTTATTATTTCCCTAGGAGGTGCTTCCCAGGAGGGTCGATTTGAAAGGCTAAATACTACTTTGGACCCCACTCAGCTGCAGGCCAGTTTAGCAGATGTGATCAAGCATTGGTTGACCCAAGAAATTCGCTCTACTTATTTTTATGCCTCATCTTTTTGTCCCCTGCTCCTAAAGGTGTCCCTGCAGTTTCCTTTTAAATTTCCTTTTCTTTTGCCTAAGAAATGGTCTTTGCAACTTTTCCCACTTTCTGGTATTCTAGTCCTTAGGCAAGGATGGTTTTAGAGCCCCCTGAGCCACCACCACTGTCTCTGCTTTTGGCCTGTGCCACCTGTGTGAGAAGGAGTGGTCACGCGGCCCCCTGAGCAAAGGCTAGGGATTTGTTTTGTGGCTCATGGTAAAACACACTGGTGTTTGTCCATAGCTGTGGTTTTCCTTTTATAACCATAATCAGAAGCTGTTCAGCATTTTTCTGTCCAAGAGAAACAACTGGATAACACTTTGTCTTCGTTAAACAATAAAAAACAAAGGATAGAATGTTATTCTTTAATCAAAGTGCTAATCTAACCACTTTCTTTACGTTGATCACCACCATGTTTTCATAAATCTTCTCCTACAGATCTTCATTCACACCCTCCTCACCCCATCTTTTACTAGATTTTATGGTTTGTGGCCACATAAATTGGCTGAAATCACTGAACTAGATTTTGGAAACAATGCAGTCCCTTCTGGTTTGATTACTCAATTTTGAAATTGAATAGATCCCAGAATGTACTTTCATTTACATACCCCTCTCTTAAAACAAAATCAGCAGATCCTATCAGTGCTGTAATTTCACTCTCCTTTAGCAAGCCCAGATAGACTTTACTCCAAACATATGTTCTCTTAGCAAAATAAGTTAAAGGGTTTCTAGTCACTGAAAGGTGTGCAGTGCAGGCCCTATTTAGCTATTTCCAAGAGTAAAATGCTGGGGGCTGGAGCAGTGGCTCTGCGGTCGTGGTGCTTGCCTGGCATGCGAGGACGCGGGTTCGAATCCTAGCACCAGGTACGCAATGAAGTGTTAGAGCAAAGAAGGCCACATGAAAAACTAAATAAAACTGATTCTGGGCTGGGATGTAGCTCAGTGGCAGAGCGCTTGCATAGCATTCGCAACGTCCTGGGTTCGACCCCCAGTTCCAAAAAACAAATAATAATAATAATAAAAAAACGGATTCTCTCTTTCTCTCTCACTGTCCTTCTCTCTTAAAAAAAAAAAAAGGTAAAATGCCTCAAGCATTCTTTTTATTCTCTCCTCCTGCTTCCAAAATATTCCTTCAATTCATGTCATGATCTTACAGCTGTTGTTGCTCTGGGTTAGAATACAGCTCACTCTCCTGGAGCTCTGCAATAGCTTCCAGCTCCCTAAACACATCCACGGCACTGTAATCCTGTAGTCCTCCTCACTGGGAAAATGCTCCTTATTTGGTTCCTAATCAAATTGCACTTCTGTCCCCTTGTTCCAGCTGGTCTCTCTCCAGAACGCCCTTTACCCTTAGCTGCCTGTTGAATTTCTCCCCGACTATCTATATGTCACCTGCTCTCCATCTCTGCCCAGCTTCCTCAGGTGGGAGTACGCATGCCTTGCGCTTTGTAGAGCTCATTTGTTTTAGGACAGTTCCTGCCTTTGCTCTGGTGATTATGTAATTGTGTCTATGTCCTCCTCTAGCTATCTGGAGGGCAGAGTTCTTGCCTTCTTCACATTGTACCTTCTCCACTACCTAGGGAAGGCCTTAGTTAAATATTTATTTGTCCCATGAGTGAAAATATAATCTTGCTTTGGGAGATTATTGTTTATGAAATAAGGAAAGAATAAGCCAGGTATGGTGGCACGCACCTATCATCCCTGCTATTTTGGAGACTGAGGCAGGAGGAGTCAAGTTTGAGGCCCACCACAGCAACTTAGCAAGACCCAGTCTCAAAATTCAAAAAGGGGGCTGGAGATGTAGCATCTCTGGATTCAATCCCCAGTACTGAAACAACAACAAATGAAAGAATAATAAAAACTGTAACTTACCTGGTATTTTTCTGAAGCAACCAGAGAAAGCTGTAAGCAAATTGGGATTTAAAGGACATAGACTATCCATATACCTAAAGGGTGAAATGCAGGGTTCCCAAAACACACATCACTTTAGAAAGGTATGGTATCTATCTGAATGTACAATGAATGGGCGTGGAGAAAGAAAAATATCTTTTGTTTTACTTTGCTGAAAAAAAAAGAATG
Source organism: Aplodontia rufa (assembly GCA_004027875.1). Lineage (NCBI taxonomy): Eukaryota > Metazoa > Chordata > Mammalia > Rodentia > Aplodontiidae > Aplodontia > Aplodontia rufa. Next base: position 62,011 of record PVKS010001728.1, read on the forward strand.
AAATGATACTTCTGGGATAACCTTAGATTCTGCAACCTAATTTTGAATTATGTTCATGTTTGTAGTTGTGTTTTAGTAGAGTTGGTTATTTAGACCCATCCTTGCACAATGGTTCTTTGCTTGATCCGACTTTAGTCAGTCTTGTGGACCTTCTTTTAGGCCCATCTGTGCTCTTTATGAAATGCAGGTTTATCAGGAACCCTGCTAAGTCAGTTAACACTGAGGGATGCAAAAAACACCCTACCCTGGTTATCTGGCAGGTTGCTCCTTCTTTACACCCCAGCCACCCTAGATAATGCCTGATCACCCCAGACTGTCTGCAGTGAGAATTGTTAGGTGTGGTTAGTTAGCATCCCCCCTGATTTTCCTCTCCATCATTTCCTACCCACTGACCCCATTCTGCTCCTTGGCACTTTTTTTATTTTTTATTTTTTTAAGAGAGAGAGAGAGAGAGGATCAATTTTATTTAGTTTGCGTGTGGCTTTTGTTGCTCTGACACTTGGCTGTGTGTGTGGTGCCAGGGTTTGAGCCCATGTCCTCACACATGCCACAGCCACTGCTGCAGCGCCTGTTCCTTGGTTGTTGATTCCCACTGTCCATGCTGTTGAGTCCAGTCTCTCCCCTTGCAGTGGTGCCTGTAGCAGCCGCCACCGTGCTGACTGATCTCCACCTTGCTGTGCTCTCCAGGAGCATCAGTGAATACCTTTAAACAGTTCTGTTTCCTTCCATTCTTTCATCATTCTAAAGAACTTAGGGGCTGTGCAGTTGACTGTCTGATGCCATTCATGGCAGTACACTTGGGATCTCATGCTTTTAAATACCAAACTTTGTATCCCCTCATTGGCCCGTTGCTATTTCCCGCTGAAGGGGGATCATATATCGACACCCTCTCTCTTCCAGGTGGAATGGCAGGGCAGGGTGCGAGTGGGAAAATCATCCCTGTGACTCCCATGTGGTCTCCCTAAGTTCCTCCTTTTCCTTCCCTTTACTGCACCTCCACCCGAGGAATGTGCACCCTCCAGCCCTCTTCCTGTGTGTGCTGTGCAGGCCCCCCAGCAGCTCCCACCTCATATCTGAGACAAATGTCCCATGTGTCTCTGTGGGCCCTGTCCTATCTCCACAGTCAGAATTAATCGCCCCTCTGTTTCAACGGATGCATGGCCATCATCAGGAGTGGCTTATACTCTTATATTTATGTTCACATTTATGTTCCCTTGAGCCAAGGCTCCTGATTTTTATCTTGCTTTTAAAAAATCATCTGTTTCCCATTTTCTGGAACACTAATTTATTCTTCACCAGATATGTATAGGGAGAGCATCTTATTGTGTGTGTGGCCTTGTTCCAGACACTGGGCATAAAGCAGAGGACAAAAGATAAAAATTCCTACCTTCATGGAGCTTACACTTAGTGATAAAAAGAAATCCAGGGAATAAAATACACAAAATATAGGACCGTGTACTCCGGAGAAAAATACGGCAGCGTGACAAAGGGAATTCTGGTGTTAAGGGATGAGAGTAATTCAAACAGTGTGTTCAGGAGGCCCTGCCAAGAAGGTCACATTTTGGCAAAGACTAGCTGAAGTGAGGGAATAGCTGTTATAGTTTAGATATGAGGTGTCACTGAAAGCTCATGAGTAAGATAAGGCAAGAAAATTTAGAGATGAAACGATTGGGTTATAAAAGGCTTAATCTAATCAGTACATTAATCCCCTGATAGGGGTTAACCAGTTGGTGGCTATCACTGGGAGCGTGCCTTTTGGGTATATGTTTTGTACCTGGTGAGTGGTGTTTCTCTGCTACCTGGTACCATGAGCAGCTCTACTCTGCCATACTCTTTCACCATAATGTTCTTCCTCATCTTAGTCCCCAAAATGGAGTTGACCGTCTATGGACTAAGACCTCTGAAACTATGAGTCCTAAAATAAACTTTTCCTCCTCCTATTGTTCTTGTCAAGTCTTTTGGTCACAGCAGTGAACAATCTGACTAAAACAGCAGACTCATGCATTTCTAAGAGGCAGGAGTGTTGTAAAAGGGCAATACAGCACGTGTATGACCTGTGGAGCTCAAGAAATTCTGGGGTGTTCAAGGAATGCAAGGAGGCTGGAGTGGCCAGAGCCAGGGGACTGCAGTGGGCAAAGTCAGAGGAGAATGGGTGTGCGCTCTGAGGTGGAGGCTTGGCAGGGTATTGCACTGAAGAATGACCTCATCAGCAGGTATGGTGGCAGCACAGCTACTCCAGAGGCTGAGGCAGGAGGATTGCAAGTTTGAAGGCAGCCTAGGTAACTTAGCAAGACCTTGTCTCTAAAATAAATAAAGAACTGTGAATCTGTGAATGTAGCTCAGTGCTTGGCTAGCATGTGCAGGATCCTGGGTCTTCAATCCCCGGCAGTATAAAAAAAAAAAAAAAGACATAATCTGATCTGTGTTTTAAAAGCATCTCTCTTACTGCTGTGGTGAGAAGTGGTTAGGTTTGGCATCTATTTTGGTTCAAGATTTCCTGGAACACTGAATGTAATGTGTGCAAGAAACTGAGGGGTCTAAGATGATCCTAAGGCTTTTGGCCTGAGAGCCACCATTAATGGAGAAAGGGAGGCTGCAGGCAGGGCAGACTGAGGTCTGTAAGATCAAGAGGACATCTGTGGGTCCTGAAATATCAAGGTTAAAGTCACTGAGTGAGGCCCTAAGCAATTTAAGCGAGATCCCGGCTCAAAACAAAAAAGGACTGGGGATGTTGCTTAGTGGTTAAGCACCTCTAGGTTGAATAAATCTTTTGTACCAAAAAATTAAAAAAATAAAATTTTTTTTCACATTTGGGAAATTTACACACTTGAGATAAAAAACCTGGGCGGTTATATGGTTATATGTGGAACCATTAACAGTAACTGTTTTGGGTGTGGCATTGCTAGGGATTTATGCTTCCTAATTTTTAATTCCAAGTGTATACAATTCACAAGTCCAGGTGATAGGATGGGAATAAAAATGCCTAATGTCATCCTTCAATGATGTAAGAAGTTAGAGCAGAGCTGGTTCAGGCTGGGTGATCACGCCCATCATCGACCAGCTCAAGGTGTAAGCCTGCAGCCAGGCAGCTTCCGTTCCTCATTCACTAGGTCTCCGCACTCTAGCAGATTCATAAGACTGAATTCTAATCTGGGGTAGAAAAGTATTCACAATGCTGTTAAAACAATATCAATAGTTTGCATAGGCAAATCCTTTCCTGTAAGGAATTCCACATAGAAAACTGTAATATAGGCCGAAAGGTGAGGCGGTGGACAGATTTAGGACAGTATGAGGGAGGATTTTTTTTTCAAGCAAAACTAGTTTGGCATATTGCTATTCTATTTTAAAAATTTCAAACTGATATATAAAACATAAAAATTGTTAAACATATCTGTCTCCTCGAACATTTGTCATTTCCTTATGGTGATGCAGAATCCTTTCTCCCAGCTTTCTCCTGGCTTTTTGAAGCATATAGTACATATCGTTATCACCCTATCACCATCGTCACCCTATTGTGTAATAGTGCATCAGAACTTATTTCTCCTGTCACTTTAGTACCTATTGATCAACCTTTCCCCATCCACAGAGTTGAACATTTTTTCATATACTTGTTGGCCATTTTGTGTTTCATTTGAGATATGTGTATTTAAGTATATTGTTTTTATTTTATACTTTTTTTTTGTAGTGCTGGTAACTGAACCCAGACCACATGGTAGGCAAGCAGTCTACCACTGAACTACATCCCTAGCCCAATTGACTATTTTTTAGTTGAGCTGTTTTTTGATTTTGAGTCCCTTACATATTCTGGATATTAGCCCCTTGACAGATGTATAGTTTGCACATATTTTTTCCCATTCTGTATATTGTCTCTGTACTTTGTCAACTGGTTGCTTTGTGGGAGCTCTTTGGCTTGATATAATCCCATCTGTCTGTGTTTTGAATTGCTGTGTTAGTCAGCTTTTTGTTACTGTGATCAAAATACTTGACAAGAACAATTTAGAGGAGGAAAAGTTTACTTTGGTTCACAGTTTCAGAGGTTCAGTTCATGGCTGGCTGACTCTTTTGCTCTGGGCCCAAGGTGAGGCAGAACATCATGGCAGGAGGGCACCAGCAGAGGAAAGCTGCTCAGCTTATGGCAGCCAGGAAGGAGAGAGAGAGAGAGAGGAGAGAGAGAAAAGAGAGAGAGAAGGTATAGCCTTTGGAGAGCCACTGAGGGGCATGGCAGCCAGGGCCCAATGTTCTAATTTCCTGCCAGCTGCTGTGTACTGATAACGTTTCCTTCTCTCTCTGTCTTTGTAAAGAGGGATGGCGACAGCGAGAGAGAGCATCAACTTTATTTACTTTTTCATATGGCTTTCGTTGCTCCAACACTTCTTTGTGTATGTGGGTTCGAACTCACATCCTAACACATGCCAGGCAAGCGTCCTCACCGCTAAGCCTCCGCTCCAGCCCTGTTTCCTTCTCTCTTTAAGGGGAATTGGGAAATGTGCCAGTCCTCACAGGGAAGATGTCTTCTTCCAGGGCATGCACCCAGCGACCCACCTCCTCCAGCCATGCCCCACCTGTCTACATTTACCACCCAGTCAGTGCATTCAAACTAGATGGGCACTCATAATCTGATTGTTTTACTTCTGCATTAACACAAGAGTTTTGGGGAACATCTCATATTCAAACCATAACAATGGCTATTTTTATCATTGTGTCTTTTCAGATACTAACACTCATGCTGAGAATCAAAGCAGCAGCGTTCCCCTGTGCAGCATTGCTCACACGCACACAGAATTCTCACGGTCCAGCTTCCCCCGTCAACCAATCTGCCCAAACTGTATCTAAAAAAGTATTCTCTCGCTCCATTCTTTGTACCCCACCAAGTTCTGTAATGCAGTTTTAAAGGTGAATTGTGCAAGTGCTGTGGCTGGAAAGGAAGAAGCACAGGCAGGTGGCAGGTCTGAAAGGTACAATAGTGCCCATTGTCTAGAAAGCAGGCCGCCAGCCACAGTGCAGAAGAGACCGTTGGTCTAGGTACAGTAAAGCAGTAAAGGGAACGAAAGGGAGGAGCTGAGGGAGACCACATGGGAGTCACAAGGGATGATTTCCCCGCTCAGACCCTGCCCCCCGCCCTGCCCTTCCACCTAGAAGAGAGAGTGTCGATGTACGATCCACCTTGAGGGAAATAGAAATGGGCCAATGACGGGAGCTGGCATAGGAGCCGTGAAAGGACTGGAGGGAGAGCATGCACAGTGAGATATCCCAGGACCGAGGCCCAGGGGAGGTAGCCCAGGACCGAGGCCCAGTGCATCTTTGGTCTGGTGAACAAACACATAGCCTTTGGAGAGCCACTGAGGGGCATGGCAGCCAGGGCCCAGTGTTCTAATTTCCTGCCAGCTTCTGTGTACTGATAATGTTTCCTTCTCTCTCTCTCTCTTTGTAAAGAGGGAGGGGGACGGTGAGAGAGAGCATCACTTGATTTACTTTTTCATGTGGCTTTCGTTGCTCTGACGCTTCTTTGTGTATGTGGTGCTGGGGTTCAAACCCGCATCCTAGCACATGCCAGGCAAGTGTCATCACCGCTGAGCCACCGCTCCAGCCCTGCTTCCTACTCTCTTGAAGGGGAGTTGGGAAATGTGCCAGTCCTCTTAGCAGCACACCTGGAAGTCCTTGTGAGGATGTGTTTGTTATAGAGGCATATGCTTGATTTCATTGATTGGCTGCAGAGTCACCTCAGGGATGATTGTATGAGTCAGGATTTTCCAGAGAAGCTGAACCTCTTGTACATACACATGTATAAGAGGAATTTTGTTATTGGCTCATGCAGTTATGGAGGTCAGAAATCCCATCTTGTTTTGTCTGCCAACTGGAGACACAGGAAAGCCAGTGGTAATACTCAGAGTGAGTTTGAAGGCCTGAGAACCTGGGAGAGCTACTGATGTTAAGTCTGGAATTCCAAGGCTCAAGAACATGGATGTCCAAGGGCAGGAGAAGATAAATGTCCCAGCACAAGGAGAGAGTTCGTCTTTCCTACACCTTTTTGTTCTGCTGGGGCCCTCAACAGATTGGACGATGCCATCCACGGTGGTGACAATGGCATGCATGCTGGTGACAATGGATTGTCTTTAGTCTACTCTCTGTACTGCAGATCTTGCCAGAAACACCCTCACAGACACACCTGAAAATGCGATTCTGTTTGCTATGTGGGTAGCCTTTGGCCCAGTTAAGTTGACATCTAAAATCAACCAGTGGGGCTGGGGATGTAGTCTAGTGGTAGAGCACTTGCCTAGCATGCTCAAGACCCTAATTCTGTGGACGTGCTCTTATTCATAACCTGTAGCCTTCTGAGTGACTAAATTAGCATAAATGACGTGTGATAAATGGGGGAGACTTGGGGAAAATATCGTTGATCATTGACAAGGTCCATTCCGGGATGATTTTTTCGTACAGAGTACCGTACGAAGGGAGAAACTGCATCGGATCATGATTCACCAGGCCTGTGGTACACTGACGGGCTTTGGAAGAACAGACTTCAGGCGGTTAACTGCGTTTTACAAGTCCCTTGTTGGGCTGCTTGTCAATCTGGTGATGTAGTGGCTGTGCGTTCAGGGGCATTGGGTTCTGAGTTGTTGATTAGTTCTTCTTGCTGGGGGAAGGATGCAGGATGATGTACAGCTTTCTTCAGCATCTGTCGGGACTCCAGCAAGCCACCTCGGATCTCGTATATCTCATGTATCTTTTGTCCTTTCAGAGAAGTCATCAGCAGAAAGTAATTTCTTAGAGACTATTTGAAGGATTTTTTTTAAAACCAAGGTCATCATACTCTGCTTCACCAAGAGAACACTGAAAGCCTGTCTTACCTTGTCTTTCAGGTTCCTCATTGAATTTCTAAACACATTGTTGGGAAAAAAAAAAAAAAAACCCTGCAGTTGTACCTTTTTTCCCCTGGACCACCAATGGGGTGGGCATCAGTGATATTAATGCAGCCATTTACAATGGTAGCTTCCAGTTATTAAGTGCTTGCCATGTGCTTATCAGAGTCTTCTGTGTGCTAATTCCCTTGTCACTGCAACCTAAAGACGTAGGTACTGTTATGAACCCTTTTGCAGATGAGAATATTGAGGCTTAGTGAGGTTAAGCGATTCACACAGCATCTCAGCTACCAATGCCCAGATAGGAAGCCAGACTGTGGAAGGAGGGCCGGTGCTCATGCTTCCTGCTGTGTTCTGAGTTCCCATTACCATCAGTTGTGGAAGAACTATCATTTTGACCATCACCTTTGCTAAAACACACCCACTGTGTGACTCCCTGCTTGTTGGATGGGGAGATACAAGTTCAGAGTTTGGGACTTGACTATCACATGCGTTAGCCTCATATTTCTTGGTCTTGGAGTTAAACTGTTGGCTACATAGGATTCCACATACATTTGCTTCTCAGATCTCTTGTAATTACTGAGCCTATCTGTCCTCTGGGGATTTGGGTGGAGTATTTCTTGTTTTGCTCTGATTTGTTTCCTGTTTGTTGTTTCTCTTTGCTGAACCAGGCCTTGAGGTGTTGATGTCAAAGCTAGTGAGAGAGCCAGCATCATGAGGGCTCCCAGCTTGTTCTGGCACCAGAAACTGGCTTTGTGGGCCAGATGCTGTGATGCTGTTTCAAAACCGCGGACCCGAGCTTCCAGGCCCAAGGATCTTATTTTCTGTGAGCTTTTTGTCAGACTGCTTTACAGTTTTTGTTGTTGTCTGTTTTTTGCCTTAGGGATAGGAAGGAACGTGAAACAATTGCATAAGGCCAAAAGACTAGACAAGATTCTTTAGACTGCTGATTCAGGCATGTCAGGGCTAATCACCTCATTGTCATCTATACAGTAAAATCAGTAATGGTACCCAACGTTTTTAATACCTTCAAGGACACTGTGAGTACTCATTTGACTCAGGAGCTATGAAATACAACTAAATCTTTAGGGAAAAGATTTATGTGTGCATTTGTAAAATCTTTGGAACAATAGTGTATATTAAGTTGGCCACTGTTAAGTGAGGAAGCCATTCCCTGGCCTTAATTCTTCCACAGACTGAGGCAAATCACCTCATCACCTTTAGCTTTTGAGTGTCACCTGATTTCCAGGGCAGGGTTCTGTTAAATTAGTGTCACCTAAAAGAATCGAGGTACCTCTCGACTGGGTGCAGCTATGCCCATCTGTAATCTCAACTATTGCAAAGACTAAGGCAGGAGAATTGCAAGTTCAAGGCCAGCCTGGGCAGCTTAGTGAAACCCTGTCTCAATATGATAATTAAAAAGGAGGGGTTGGGGATTTAGCTCAGTGGCAGAGCATTTGCCTAACACACACAAGGCCCCAGAGTTCCATCCTCAGCCCTGAAAAAAAAAAAAAAAGGAAATTAAAAAAAAAATCAAGGTACCTCTTAAATAGTTTACAGATAGAGTGACTTTGTCATTTTGATAGGGAATAGTATGTGTTATCAGATGAGATGTTTGGACTTCAATTAATAGAGTCTTTGAATTCATTAGCCTGAATAAAGGGCCTTTCTTTCTTTCCTTCTTTTAATGAGAGAGAGAGGAAAGAGAGAATCAACTTTATTTTTTTCATGTGGCCTTTAATTCTCTGGCACTTAATTGTACATGTGGTGCTGGGATTCGAACTTGCATCCTTACACATGCCAGGGAAGCTCTCCAACTACTGAGCCACTGCTCCAGCCCAAGGTTCTGCTTCTGTAACAAGAAATTAAACAATAATGTGGCTTTATTTATTTATTTTCATGTACTAAGCTAGGGTGGATGTTTTGGGTCCGTGGGCGAGAAGATCATGGCAGCTGGGCCATCTGTGATATAGGTTCTGTCTTTGGCCATCACTGTTTCAGTTCGTAGGGAGTAAATGTGTGAGAGATGTGTGTGCCAAGACAGTCAGTGGCACACATCCCTCTCGATCACATTCCATTGGCAAGAATTTAATCATATGGCAAGAATTAAATCATGCAGCTAAGTCACAGCATAGAGGAACCAGGGAGTGTCATAGCTGGGCAACCATATATCTAACTGTTCTAACACAATAGGAGAAGGGGAGAAAGGATTTTTCACAGACAGCAATCTTTGCCATAGTCAACCCCTCTGGCCACCAACTATCAGTAAATGCCTGATTTCCAAAGTGTAGAACAAATTGACTTTATCCCAGGAAAAACAAACAAAGCCCCATGTAGTATATATCCCACTTAAAAGTCCACCGTCTCTGGGTCATACACAGTCCATTCCATGAGGGTGGGATGTGGTTCCTAATGGTCTCCCAACCTGTGACCTAACAGGCAAGTTCCCTCCCCTTCTACTCACACCCCATCCACATGGGTGGAGTAGGAAGTAGAAAAACAATTAAAACACCCATTCAGAAAAAAAAAGTGGGTGTGTGTGTGGGGGGAGGGAACACATGCCACAGCCCCAGGCCGGTAGCAATGCTGGAATCCTGAGCAGACACCAAGGGCCCTTCCTGGCAGAAGACGAGGTTCCCTGGTTAGAATCTGCTTCTGCTATTGAGGAGGAGCGCCTTGTCCATGGCTCTGTGTCCTTGGCCTGCCCTTGGGGAAAGGGTACCTTCTGTTCAGTTTCCTGCTTGGCCAAATCTGAAGTGGTGCGAGGGAGAGGCCCTCTTGGTGGCTGCACAGACTTCGCAGCCCACTGCCTGCTGGCGCCAGCGTGGGGATCGGAGACTGCAGCGGTAGTATTGGCTTGTCTGTGGTCCCTCTGCTGACCCAGCCTTCTCTCACTTGCAGCCGGTTCACCTGCCAGTGGTCTCCCGGGGTTCTTTGCAAGATCGCGACCTGCTTTGTTTCTGTATGTCCTTGCCCTCCACGCCTCCCCCTCTCAATTTCAGGCCAGCTGTATTGCAGACTCTGAAACAGCACACTTGGGAGGGATGGTGTGTTGGTCAGCTTTTCATCATTGTGACCAAAATACCTGACATCGACAACTTAAAGGAGGAAAAGTTTGTTTTGGCTCAAGGCCTCAGAGCTTTCAGTTCACGGTCAGCTGGCTCTGTTGCTTTGGGCTCAAAATGAAACAGAACATCATGGCAGAAGGACAGGGCAGCAGAAAGCTTCTCAGATCATGGCACACGGGAAGCAGAGAGTGAGGAAGGGGCCAGAGACAAGATATAGTCCCCAAGAGTATGCCCCCAGTGACCTACCTACTTCCTGCAACGTGCCCCACCTGCCTACAGTTTCTACCCCTGATGAAATTGATTCACTGGTGAGGTCAGAGCCCTAAAGATTCAATTGCTTTCTAAAAGCCCCACCTCTGAACATTGCTGCTGTGGGGACCAAGCCTTCAACACATGAGCTTTTGGGGGATGTTCCAGATCCAAGCTGCAACAGAGAGCAACACCATATTCCATCTCAAATCTCTTGCTGTTCGAGGCATAGAAATCATTTCCTTTTCCCAACTTTTCAATGCCTCAAATTTCTCCACTCTTCTGTATCTCTCTTTGCAAATCAGTCTAGTTATAGGGCTTAATAGGGGTGTGATCTGCCTGCCAAGTTAGGCAAGGTGATAGTTTGTTTTTATTGTTTTTTTTTTTTTAAGGATCAAGGGACTTTGTTGGCACAGGCCATCTTTTAATAATTCATTTTCTGTATCCTGTTCTTTTTGGTCCTATCAATCATGGTAAAAAATCATAACATAAAATTTACCATTTTAAGTGTGCAATTCATTGTCAAAAAATGAAACTACTCATTAGACAGCAACTCCCCATTCCCTACCCTATAGCCAGCACCTGACAACCTCTGTCTCTATAGATTTGATTACTCTAGATACCTCATAGAAGCAGAATCATATAATATTTGTCTTTTTTGCGAATCACCTATTTTATATTCATTCTGTCTTTAAGGGTCATACATGTTGTAGCATACGTCAGAATTGACTTCCTTTTTAAGGCTAAATAATAGTCCACAGTATGTGTATGTCATACTTTATCCATTCATCTATGGATGGGCACTGGGCTGTTTGTAATTTTGGCTAATGTGAATAATGTTGCTGTGAACATGGGTGTACAGATATCTTAAGTCCCTGCTTTCCATTGTTACGGTTGTGCACCCCAGAGTGGAATTTCTGATTTTTGAGGAATGTTCATGCTGTTTTCCACAGTGGCTATACCATTTTACATTCTTAGCTGCTCTGCATAACAGTTCTAACACTCCACATCCTTGCCTACATTTGTTACATTTTTTTTATGATAGCCATTCTAATGGGTGTGAGATGATACTTCCATCTTTTTTTGAATAGGTTTTTAAAAACTTTTTTTGTGGTGAAATATGCATAAAAATTTGCCATTTTAACCATTTTTAAGTGTGTAATGCAGTGGCATTAATTGTACTCACTATTTTGTATGGTCATCACCACTTTATTTCTAAAACTTTTCAGCACCCTTCTGATAAAAAAAATTATAAATTCAGTTTTATACCGTAACACTTGATCCCTCAATACTTTGGTATGTGTCTCTAGAAAATAGGGACCTTTTCGTATATAACGTGACACTATGTATTTTTACTCTGATTCCTTTGTAGAGAATCCATTCACAGGGCCACACTTGCAAGGGAGGCTGCTAATTACGGTTGAGTGGCCATTTGCCCAGTTATAATGGAAGGAAGGAGAGTGAGTTTTACTGCTATATTAACTAATAGTAATAAAGCAATAAGCACTGTTAATTGATTTACATTGTAAGAAGTTTGGAGGATGGCAACTTTGGGAGTTTTGTCGAGGTTCTTAATGATGTTGCGAAGGACTCATTCTTTCTACCTTCTGCTTCACCATCCTCAGGATGGGCTTTGGGTCCTCATGTTTTTGGTCTCATGGATATATCATGGCTTCTGTAGCACTGTTTGTTTCCACTACACCATCCCTGGTGGGAAAGGAGGACGGTTTGTGGAAAAGAGGCTTCCTGTTATTAGGGATGCAAACCTTCCCGTTTGTTCAAGTCAAAGAATATGCTTTGTGTCTTATTGGCCAGGTGCAAGGTGGTCCAGAATGGTACTTGTCAAAGGAAAATGAGACAGCCATGCTTGCCTTACTAGTTGTGACCTGTTCCTTTTGGGCTGAGCACATTGATGGCCTCAGTAATCTTAGATTTCTGTTAGGAAAAAAGAAGTGACTACTGGGTTGGCAATTTTATCCGTCACACCTGGGCAGTATTTTTATTATTATTAAAGATATAAATGGACTCTGCGCAGGTCTCTGGCATAGAAACTCTAAGATGATGTAAAATACTAGAAGAAGGGATTCCTTCTGGGATTATTCTGTGAATGATGCTGGGACAGTGTGTTGTATCTATTTCTGAGAAAAAGAGTCCTTTGGGCCACTAATATAAAAGGATCCCTATAGTCAAATTAAATCCCTATAGTCTGTCAATTAAATGAAGTTAATTGCTTTTAGAAATCAAGAGAGATTGGAGAAAAACCAATCACCATTGGTTCTAATTAGAAATTTTATTCTTTGGGGAGTGGCAACATTTTATAGAAATTCTTTACTAATATATTGTTTTTGCCAGGGCTCATGAAAAATTTTGCTAGGGAAGGTGGTTAAAAGACATGGATTCAGCTCATAGATTGAATAATTTTTATATCTGCTGCTACATAAGAGCATCTGACTATTGGGTCTTCCTAAACTTAGGATTTAGTGAAAATAAAATTGTAACTGTTAGCAGAACAAGTGTGACTTACTTATTGGTTGTAGTGCATATCTCCCTACGTTGATTTCTATCTGAGAGTCTGTAACCTTTTTAGAGAAAAAGCAAAATAAAACAAATAATCCTTGTCATTACCACTTATAATTGCAAGTGAATCACAACATAATATAAGACTTTGACATTTGCCCATGACACACATGGCAAAGATTCCCAGAAGGCTCTTGGTTCATAGACACTGTGACGGTCCTCGTCATTAGTAGGTAGCTCATTAATCTTTTTTTGTGCCATTCCAGCTGGTCCTGAGAACAGAATGAAAAATTACCATGCCAGGGAACATATTTCCTGATCAATCACAAAATGAAGAAAAGATAACTGAAGACCCCAAATAGCACTTTCAGTGGAGAATACAGTTAACTGTTGTATTATAAAGATGTGTTCTGAGTGTCATTAGGTGATTTCCTCCTGTGGGATGTTGAAGAGTATACTTATACAAACTAAGATGGCTACAAGGTCACTATGTAATCTTAGGGGACCACCATCATGTGAGGTTTGTCACTGACAAAAATATCATTATGTGGTGTGTGACCACAACATTTATTGAAAGGCCAACCATGTGCTAGATACTGTTCTGAGAGTTTTCATTATATTTTCAATCTCCATAAAAATCCTGGGAGTTTGGTACCGTTGTTATTCACTCTTTAGTGATCAAGAAACTTAGTCACAGTGAGGACTTAACCACGGTCACACAACTAGTAGTAAGTGGCAGGGCTGGTATTTCAAGCCCTGGGCATCTGGCTCCAGGACTTATCAACTATAGCTTCCTCTCTCCATTGCCCCAAGTAGCGCAAATCTTCATTTATAACAAAAAGATCCTTGCCAGCCCCAGAAAGTATTAACTTTATGACACATCACAGTTATTTTTAGAAGTGTTTTCTCACTGATAGTTTTTTTTTTTTCCTCTAAAGAAGAGGGACAGTGAGAGAGAGAAAGAGAGAAACAGCTTTATTTAGTTTTTCATCTGGTTTTCATTGCTCTGACCCTTAGCTGTGTTTGTGGTGCTTGGGTTTGAACCTGGGTCCTCATGCATGCCAGGCAAGTGCTGTAACTGCTGAGCCACCGCTCCAGCCCCTCACTGATAAAGTTTTAAAAGTTGGCCCAATGTGTTTTACTTTTCTATTTATAGATTGGAGATGTTTTATTATCATTTGAGAGACTAGGAAGTTTGTCATGGAGGATAGGCATTCGTACCAGCATGCTATATTCTTTGACTTTGGAGCTTCTTAGTTTATATTGTAAGAACTATGTTTGGAATTTGATGAAAAAGCATAAATAATTATATATTTTTTTCACTTTATAAAGTCCCTTCTTTGATTTTCTGAACCAGTTGAAGTAGTTGGAGTCTTCGGTAATGAGGTTACATGGGTGTAGAGAACTTTGTTCTCCTGACCCTTGGCAGCTAGAGGGAAAATGCTGATGGTGGGAGCCACCACAATCCTTTTGCTACACTTCATTTTCTCTCTCAGGAAAAATGAGAACGTCAAGGATGCCAGGCCACAAAAGGAACAGATAGAATACAGGGGTTTTCACCATCTCACTCACAGTGTGGAAGAGTCCTCATTAGGCAGCCCCAATCACACCACAGATTGGGTAAAGGAGAGTGATGATCACTCAAACTTCCAGAATGACATTTATTGGAAGAAAAGAACACATGGTAGAATGTACAGAGTTGGCAGGATTGGCTCTCTAAGATTTGGCCATCTGGTTGACAGCTTTGCAAGTCATTTAGAGAGATGATACTATGTGGAGGAGAGTCTGCCAAACCAAATCTTAATGCCAAAACTTAAGAAAGTTTATGCAATTTGGGCTTTTTCCATCCTTTTGTCAGAAACTCATTAGGTAACGTTGTTCCAAATATAATTGGCCATGAGGACATGGGAACACTTATCCTTTTTTTTTTTAACTGAGAAATATTACTGGAAGATGAATACCAAGAGTAAGTATTACACAGAATAGAAAGGAAGTACAATTCAGAATGCAAAAATAAAATTCTTCTGAGTATAGAATATTCCTTCCTTCTCTCCATCTTTCCTGAAAGAGGCAAGGAAAAATGTTCTCTTCTGCTGGTAGCTACCTTGTTGATTTAACACTAGACGAGTGGAACTTACCCTTGCTGGGAATGTAATCAAAGTTTGGGTACCACTTTCAGTGTGACTGGAAGCAATGGAGCAGTTTATTTTAATGGTGTCTAGAAGCATGGAAGGAAGATAACAATCTCTCAGTTATAGCTTTAATTCTTCAGACAACAGTGAGGCAGAGTCAAAGAAGTTAATTTAACAGATCTACTCACTTATTCTTTTCAGAGGTACTTCCAGGCAAGTAAACTCACCAAGCCACAGCAGCTCAGAGGCAGTCCTGTTTGTCTCTTGGGTGCCTCCACAAAGAACAGAGAGCACATCAGTGTTGTTTCTCTAGTTCAAGTTCTTTGGTCACATTATAAACTGAGTATGGACTAAAGAAGGACAAATAGATTCTTCGGGATGGGAAAAGAGAAGTATATAACAGAGACCCTGTCTTTGATTAACACAGCCCTACCAGCGAGATAAAAGCATCAAGATCTGTCATATGGGGCATTGATCAGTTGGTTCTGTAAGATCTTTTCACTTTGATCTTCTGGTCTCTGGAGGTCTTGGCACTTCATGGGTCTTCTGTAGAGCAGAAGTGGGTAGGGAGATGAAGTAGGTAAGGGGGCCCTCCCCTACATACAGTGTAAAGAGTGTGCATAAAACTGCTGAAATCTAGATAAAATTGAAGGATTGTATGAAAGCCAGTTTTTTAGTCAATGATATAACACTATATTTATGCAGCAGTTACCACTGGGGAGACAGAGTGAAGGATATACATGATTCATCTGTGTTATTTCTTATAATTGCATGTGAATTTGCAAATTTTTTTAAAGAAAGAGGGACAGTGAGAGAGAGTGAGAGAGACAATCAACTTTATTTAGTTTTTCATGTGTGGCTTTCGTTGCTCAGACACTTGGTTGTGTACGTGGTGCTGGGGTTTGAACCTGCGTACTTGCACATGCCAGGCAAGTGCCGTAACCACTGCGCCATCACCATAGCCCTGTATTTGCCATTTTTTTAAAAAAACATAGCCTACTTAAAAAATCCTAAAGAAAACCAAAATAGTTCCATTGTAGGTTAACAACAACCCTTTATAGACTTACTGTTTTCACCTCCCAAGACATCCCTTAAAGTTGAGAAAGGGCAATTTTCATCTATTACTAAGCAAGGGAAACTGTGGGTTTCCCAGAATTTGGACATCAGGTTGCCTCATGGGAGTTGAACTGAAAAAAGTAAAACAATTTAGTAGCCATTGATCACTTTAGATATTTTCCAAACAAAACAAATGAGCACTGCATACAGAAAAATAACAAAGTAGGGTCTCGGGAAGGTAAACATTCACAATTTTTTTTTTTTTTGGAACCCAGGGGTGCTTAACTGCTGAATCACATCCTCAGTCATTTTTATATTTTTGTTTTGAGACAGGGTCTTGCTAAATTGGTTAGAGCCTAAGTTGCTGAGGCTGGCTTTGAACTTGGAATTCTCTTGCCTTGGCCTCCTGAGTTGCTGGGATTATAGGCATGTGCCACTACACCCAGCCAAAGACCTTCACTATTAAGATGTCAAGATATTAATTTGGGGGGAAGCCATTTGAGGGGAAAAAAGATTATTACTGTCAGGAAGGGTGACTGCACCTCTCTAGAAAAGTTAAAAATGTGGGATCCCAGAAAAGAAGAAAGCATCAGGTTCTCCTGAGCCCTGTCCTGGAGAGTGGGAACTTCATCCTAACGCAAGTATGGATTTGCTTGGCAGTCATAATTATAGCACTTACCAAACATGGATTACATGTGCAGCGTTTAACCTCAGCATCGTTAATCCTCAGTACATTCCCACAAAGTAGAATTATTTCTACAATTAGACTAAGGATTAAGAGATGGAATAACTTTTGAGTGACAGAATTGGGTTTCAGTCCTTTGCCTTGCCATACCATTTCTGTCCCACCGGACTACTTCTCTTTTAAAGAATCAGCGTGGAAAACTATTGTAGCTTGTCGTGGTCTTAGAGTTGTCTCATTAACTCTCTTCATCTACCTCCCTACTTCCAAATGTTGGTTTCCCACATAGCTGTTCCTAAAAGGGGAGCCAATCTGAGAATTTGACAGTTGTATTTCTCATTGCATCTTCTCCTATGTTGGCATTCTGATTTTGTCACCAATCTAATATAAAAATAGCTACTGGAGCTGAAGCAGTGGCTCGGTGGTTATAGCTCTTGCCCAGCATGAGTGAGTGCATGGATTCCAACCCCAGCACCATGTACACAACTAAGTGTTGGGGCAATGAAAGCCACATGAAAAATGAAATAAAAATTGATTCTCTCTCTGTCTCTCTCTCTCTCACTGTCCTTCTCTAAAAATAAAAAATAGCTACCATTTCCTCTGTTGCTGATAATTGTGTATATTAGGGCATTCTCTTAGTGCAAAGATATAAAATGCTGGATTTGGGTTAATTTTCAAGGTTTTACCACTCTGGGAGGACTCATTCTTTGACGTCTTTCTTCCTTTCTTCAAATTCAGCAATCTCTGTGTAGTGAGATAGGGAAATGATACAACTGACCCAGACCCAAGGGGTCAGTTTCTGTCAAAGCTGGGGTTGGGAACTAGAGCTTCTTTTTTTAAAAATTTTTTTATTTTTTTATTTTTTTTATTAGAAGTATATAGAAATACAGTTGAGGGGGAAACATTATCAAAACATTAGCAATCAATGGATATAAACATTGTTATCGAGGGGGAAAGCCAGATCATGACTAACCACCTTGGGTTTTACCTGTTGCAGTTTCCCCCAGAAGAGCTCTTGCATTAAATGGGTAGCTCGTGGAGGAATGACATTGGCTTCTGGGATGGTTCCCCCATCTTCCCAATCTCCAGACTCCTACGAGTTCTTCATACACCCTCCCCCTCCCCG
>PVKS010001728.1:79800-133827 GCA_004027875.1 Aplodontia rufa
AAGTCTCTGAGCTTGGGAGACTTCACTAAGCATAATTCTGTCCATCTCCATCCATTTGACTTCGAAAGCTATAATATCGTCTTCTCTGATGGCCGAGTAGTATTCCATAGTATATATGAACCAAAGCTTTTGTATCCACTCATCAAGTGAGGGGCATCTGGGTTGGTTCCATAATCTAGCTATAGTAAATTGAGCTGTTGTAAACATTGATGAAGCCACATCACTATAATACGCTGATTCTAAATCTTTTGGGAAAATTCCCAGGAGTGGGATAGCTGGGTCGTAAGGTGGTTCCATCCTTAATTTTTTGAGGATTCTCCATACTGCTTTCCATAGTGGCTGAACCAATTTGCAGTCCCACCAGCAGTGTAACAGTGTTCCTCTTTTCCCACAGCCCCTCCAGCATCTGTCGTTGTTTGTATTTTTCATTTTTGCCATTCTAACAGGAGTGAGGTGGTATCTCATTGAAGTTTTGATTTGCATTTCCCTTATAACTAATGATGTAGAGCATTTTCTCATATATTTGTGGGCTTTCTGGTCTTCCACTGGAGAGAAGGAATTAGAGCTTCTAAGCTTCTACTGGTGTAACCATCTCAGGTGAACTCATCCGGAGTACCCTGTTTCAGTAGCAGGTCTAGAATAACAGCTTTACTTGCTCAATCCCCATTGCAGCTTTCTATGTTCCCTCTATATCTTGGCTTCTGATGGAATTACCTTTGTTAGCATAATTGTTGCTTTGTGATGAATTTATAACTTTTTGGACATCAATATGAACAGACATTGATCGGCCATATTGTGTATGCTTAAAGTGATCACTGTTCTTCCACAGACTGGAAAGTCATGGGCCACTAGTTCATACAGTACCTTTGATAGTAGTTCCCCCTTATCTGCAGTTTTACTTTCCATGGTTTTAGTTATCCACAGTCAACCATGGTGTGAAGATATTCAATAGAAAATTCCAGAAATAAACACTTCAGACATTTTTAATTGTGTGTTATTCTGAGTAATGTGATGCAATCGGTGCTGTCCCACTCCATCCTGCCCAGGACTTGAATCATCCCATGTTCGGTGTACCCACACTGCATGTGCTGCCTGCTCATTCCTCACATAATAGCCATCTCGGTTATCAGATCAACTGTCATGGCATCTCAGTGCTTGTGTTCAAATACCGCTTATTTTACTTGTTAATGGCCCACAGTTCAAGAGCAGTGATGCTAGCAATTTGGATATTGTTATGGCTTGGATATGAGTGTGCTCCCAAATCTTCTGGTTAATACAGGAATTTTCAGAGGTGAAATGACTGGATTGTGAGGGCTGTAACCTAATCAGTCCATCCTAGTTTGAATGGAAGAACCGGGTGATAATGTAGACAAGTAATGTTAACAGGGGAATGAGGCTGGAGGAGATGAGTCACAGGGGACATGCCCTGGCCCCTTCCTCTTGCCTTCTCTACTTCCGGGCCATCAAGAAGCGGGCAGCACTCCTCTACCACTCTCTTCAGCTTGCCTCACTTGGGCCCAGAGCAATGGAGTCAGCCCACAATGGACTGAATCTCTGAAACTATGAACCAAAATAAACCTTTTCTTCTCTAAATTGTTCTTATTCAATATTTTGGTCACAGCATTGAAAAACTAACACAGATGTGCAAAAGAAGCCATAAAGTGCTTTCTTAAAGTGAAAATGTATGTGCATATTGGAAAAAAATATAGTATAGATAGGGCTCATGGTTTTGGGCATCCACTGTAGGTCTTGGGATGTATCTCTCAGATAAGGAGGGACTAATATATGTATATTGCATACACTGGTACATATATATAGTAATATTCATTAGACCTCAACTCAGTTTTTCCACAGTCTGGCATAGTGCCTGGCATAAGTAGGGTGTCAGTAATTGTGAAGTGGATTGAATTGGGTTAGACTGGACTGGACTGGACAATGGAATTAAGGTGCCTAACATTCCTTTCAACTCCTAGATTCTGTAATTTAACACTGCTATCCAGATGTGTTTTAGACTAAGGCAGAATGTTAAAGACATGTTATTAGGTCCAGGTGTCTGCCTTCTAGTCAGAAAGATCTACCAAATGAGGCAGGCCCATTCTGGGAACTCAGATCTTGCAGAAGGGATTGATTCCCCAGCCTCAAGGGAGCATTGTGTTCTGTGTCTGATGTCAACACTTGGAAGGTCCAGAGTCTCAGAACATGAAGGCATATGTCATGGAGGTATTCAGAAATGTGGAAGTGCAGGTTCAAACCCAATAAATGAACTTGTTGCAGTTAGATGCAGAATTCAAAGCAATGAATACTGAGGTCTCTCCAGAAACATCATTTAGTCATATTATCATGTTTGTCAGATCACCAGCAGAGGCCACTTTATTTTCTTAGAAGTGTTGTTTTTTTCCTCAAGGACTATATTAGAATCCAATGTCTCTAGTAGATTTTGTCTGATAGTTTTAGGCAAAAATAAGACACAAAGTGATAATTAGATACTTTTGTTTGATCTCAATAATTTTTCATAAACAATTCTAAAGCAACTAATTTTCACTTCATTTTGTAGGGGAATTTTAAAATCGTTATTAGTATCATTTGGAGATGTTGCTGAAGCTGGTCTGAAACTTCTGGACTCAAGGGATCTGCCTGCCTCAACCTCTTGAGTAGCCTGCACCATTGGGCCTGACTATGGGAATTTTTTTTATTCATGTATTGTTGTTGTGAAAAAATGATAACCCAAAGCGCCCAGCACTTGTATTTTCCCACAGTGTTTATTGGAGTTAATTTTATGCATTGTTTTCTAGAGCATTCATCTTTACTGCCTCCTGAGATAGCCACTCAATGACATTGTCATAAGAAAAGCTTAGATATGCAGAGCATTTTTTATTCCCCCCTGCGATGCTAATTTATTTAGTAACCATTTCTAACACCTGTCTGCCTGGATATATACTTATGTACTTAGGTCCATAAACCAATAATTGTTGATAATAGCATTAAAAGTAGGTTGGCATTTGTCTTGGTACGTAGCTCTTCCTTTTTTTTTTTCTTTTTCTCTTAAAGAGAGAGAGGAACAGTGAGAGAAAGAGAGAGAGTCAACTTTATTTAGTTTTTCATGTGGCTTTCATTGCTCTGATACTTCCATGCATACATGGTGCTGGGGTTTGAACCTGCATCCTCATGCATGCCAGGCAAGCGCCATAACTGCCTAGCCACCACCTAGCTCTTCTTAAAATCCTAACTCAAACCCCTTGGTCCGTTCTTAAATGTACTCAAAAGTTTTCATAAAATTTTTTTGCATTAGGTCACAGCTAAGACTCTGGAATATTGGAGCTAATGCTAGGTAATAGTTATCCATATGAACTGCTCATGGGTTTCCCCCACTGGTTTTCCTTTCCATCTTGAAAGAGTTAGGTAAAATTTTGCCTGAATTATTAATACTTGCTCGTTTTTTTCAGTGGTTCAGGCATGGATGGGAAGAAATGCAGCGTGTGGATGTTTCTACCTCTTGTGTTTACTTTGTTTACTTCGGCTGGATTGTGGATAGTGTGAGTATGCTTTCAATTAGTGACTTAAGGACTCAGAACAAAGTTTTGATAGTATATAACATATGTAGGAATGTATTCATAAATGTCAGAATAATGTTTGCTAATTTAATAATGCTCAGTTCCCCCTTTCTTTCTCATCTTTCATCACTTAAATAGCAAAGCTGAGTATTAAATTGTGCAAAGCAGGTGATAAAGAATGCTGGTTTTATTTTGTGTTCATCTGTTCTTATAAATGAATATTTTATAAATTGGTTATGGGAATCCATTATTTGCAAGATTTTCTGCTTTGACTCTTAACATGATCTGGATTCTTAACATGATCTGTCCTGTTCATAGTTCAGGTGTTTGTGATAGATCTGATATGTTTGTAAAATGAATATCATTACAGTAGAAATTCCGACTTACCACAAAAATGTTCCCATAGTTGCTTATTTCAAATAAGTCACTTTAAGAAATTTATTTTAGTTTAAGTTCATTAAGAATGGTGCGTACCTGGTCTGGAGTGGTGGCTCAGTGAGTTATGGAGCTTGTCTGACATGCACAAGACGTGGGTTTGAACCCTAGCACCACTTACACAAGGAAGTGTTGGAGCAAGGAAAGTCACATGAAAAACTAAATAAAATTGATTCTCTCTTTCTCTCTCTCACTGTCCCTCTCTCTTAAAAAAAAACAAAAAAACAGATACCTAATCCTGAGAAATTAGAAACTGAATTCTAATTTCAGTTTACTCAGAGCTGAAAGGTTTTCTTTGTTTCCTGGTTTCCAGTTTCCAGGTTATAATCCTTGGAGGCTGGTGATGTAGCTAGCTCAGTTGGTGGCAGAGCACTTGCCTTGCATATGGAAGGCCCTGGATTCCATCCCCAGCCCTGCCAAGAAAAAAAAAAAAGCTGCAGATGATAATCGTTGCCATTAATTTTGGAAGTGTTTTGAAAATTAAGTAAATATTAATAATGACATTGGACCTTCAAAGAACTAGATCTATGGCTAAAGAATTGTTATTCGAAAACATTTTCTCAGAAAAGAATGACTTAGTGTAGTTAGTCTAATTAAACTGGGAAACAAATGATGCTTGGGTTTTTTTTTGTTGTTGTTGGTTTTAAATTGCTTCATTTTATAAACTTATCTTTCTTTCCTAATAGGTACTTTATAGCTGTGGAAGATGACAAAATATTACCCTTGAATTCAGCTGAAAGGTAAAAACCGTGGCCTTCTCGGGGGAGTTTGTTGTGCAGCATTGAGCAGGTGTGTAAGCTGCGGTAGGGACCGAGCTTTAACCTGAGCCTCTCTGTGCTGTTTGTCATCTAGGAAATCTGGCGTGAAACACGCACCGTATATAAGGTAACTCCATCATTCTCGCCTGAGCTGTTGGATGTGAGGGAACGTTGGGAGGGTTGTAAGGTAATTATAAAACGTGTCATCTTTTTCAAGTATTGCAGGGGATGATCCTCCCGCAAGCTGTGTGTTTAGTCAAGTTATGAACATGGCAGCGTTCCTAGGTAAGATGAGCATGAAGAATGCTTCGTGCACTTTGGGTCCATTTCTTTTTTTACAGTATTTTAAAGTCTCCCCGAACTATATCTAAACGGTGGTGGGCCTAGCTGATAATTCGGTGTCATATCATGTCACTATGCTAAAGATGGGGTTTTTTTTTCGTTTTAAGTCTTTCTTTCTCATCAATCTTTTGACTTTCACCCTGCTTTCCTATTTCCCTCCCCTTTCCTGTCTTTCTGACTTCAGCATACTCTGAGCTCTTTTTTGCTTCATAAAACAGTATATTTTGTGTGCCCTGAAATCCTGCACGGGAATGTAATACGGTGCAATACATTTGCTTTAAAAAGAATGCCTTATTTATTCCTTCACTGGCAAAGATGGAAAAAATGCTTGAGGTCTATGATAAATAGGGTGTAGGCACTGTCTTTGAGTCTTAAGGCCAGCATTAACATTAGGATCATGTCCTCCTGTGTGTCCAGATACATTTCAAGCTGGCAAATGGAGGAGGCTTAAGGGGAAAAAAACAACAAAAACAAAAGCACCCCTTGGCATTCATATCTGCCCTGAGTTCCTCCGCTTTCTTTAGGCCCCAAGACCTTCCCTTAATAGTCCTGTTACCTTGTTCTGCAAGTGCTTGCATGGCCCCGTTAGTCTTCCAGAGATGGTGGGGACATCCACGGGCTCTCCTTGTTCAAGTCCTATTTGTACGCCATCTCCTCAAGGACAGGCTTTCCCCACATCTTTCAGAGGGTTGGCCATCTGTCACTGTTGTTACACTGTTGGCAGAGGACCAGTGACAGCTCAACCTTTCACAGTGTTTTTCTGGAAAAGGTTCTTTTAGATGGAGAGACTTTCATTCCAAACAAGAGAAAATAATGTCATTACCAAGGGAGTCTTCAGCCTTTGTGGCATCTGTCCCTGAACAAGGTGACCTATTATTTTATCTATGTGTAAATCCTCTCCTCCCCACAGAAAAGAAAAGAAAATCCTACTCACTTTAAATGTTTTCTTTTTTTTTTTTTTTTTTTTTTAAAAGAGAAACAACTTTATTGAGTTTTTCACATGGCCTTAGTTGCTCCAACACTTAGTTGTGTACGTGGTGCTGGGGTTTGAACCCGGGTCCTCGTGCTTGCCAGATAAGCGCCGAAACCGCTGAGCCACCGCTCCAGCCCCAAATGTTTTCTTTTTTAATGCTTGCTACAGAAAAGGTAAGATCTGTTGAAGTTACTGGGAAAATGAAGGGAACTTCTTGGTTCTCTATGCGACATGGGCAGAATCAGTTTGTTCTGAAAGCTCAAAATGTGAAACCATGGATAATATCCCCAGAGAGGCACACTGGGGGGCTTCTCTGAAGTTACCAAGTTTGCTCCCTGGAGCTAAGTGTTGTTTTTTTTTTTTTTCTCAGAGCCTTTCCCTACCCAGGCTTCCCCAGAATATGTCCTGTTCACCTAAGCAGGCAGTATCTGGAAGACATGGGCTGCTGTGTGACCACGAAAGAGAAGGTTAACTTCCCTGATGCTGGGAAGCAGCTCTTCTCTTCCTGCCCTTGCCAATCAGGGTTTTCATGTCCCAGATATGCACAAGTATTGAGAAGGCTGGCACTCACAGCAGCTGGTGTACATGTGCCACCAGGGCTGGTCCCTGTCAATTGAGTTTGATTGACACTGCCTTCAGGCTCAGAGCAGCCAGGAGCTTTATACACGCCCCCTTTTTTCCCTTCTCTTGATGCATCCATCTGAAAAGATCCAGTTCACACCGGGGCATAAATGGCTGCTCAGCAATGTTTGCATTTAACAGGAAACAAACCCCCAAAAGTGAACTGTAAATTGCAGAGATGGGGCCTTTTACACACCCTCTGCAATCACGCAGGCCTGCAGGTTGGCACCTACTCATCTGATCATCCCACGGGGCACAGTAGCAATAATTAATTGCCAAGCACAAAGCAGAGTGCTTTATAAACACTACCTCATTTAACCACGATTGCGGAAACCTGCTTTCATATAAAAGCGGTCACAAGCTGTCCTCCACTGTGCTTTAAAGAAACCAACAACCGTGTTTGCAGATACGTAGTATTTTCTTTGTGTAGGTGCATCGATATTTCCCGGTAGTCTTTGGTGTATAGTCTGAAAAACACCAGTTCGCACAGCTCAAAGATTATCTTGTTATAAAACGTATGATTAACTAATTATAAAAACATTTTGAAAAACAAACCAATGCAAGCAAGTTCCCCTCTTCCAGATGACATTTGTCATCATCTTATTCTCCAGTTCTTCCTACTCCACCAAGAAGCAATTAAGCTTTTACCAGCTCTTGCTCGGAGGTATTGCAACATCCAGTGTTTAGTCTTTATTATCTTTCAGCATTTTAAGTGCCATCTGGTAGACACAAAACTGATTAAGATTAGTGTTCAATGGGAGCAAATCAACAATTATTTATTTATCAACTCTGGAAGTGAAAAAGAATCCATTTACTAAGGATTCTTGCTCTACACTGTGGATGCTTTCATCTCCCCAGGTCTGTCCCTGCTAGGCATCAGCCTATTACTTTAGATGGCATCGCTGCCATTAAGAAATAGCCCATGCTGCCTGTAAGGCACTACTTTTTGGCAGCCATCTAGATTATAATTTATAATCTAAAAATGAGTCAGTGTAGCATTTATTAAAATGTGTTAGCAAAGATCTTTTATGTTTTTTGACAGGCTAATCAAAGATTGAATGCCCAATTATTTTCTTTATAGAATTCGTTATGCTCCTTGTCCTGAATCCACATTTTCCTTTCCACTAGGGAAAAAAAAAGACCTAAGACAAATTTCTTCAAAGGAATATTATTTCCTTCCCTGGAGAGGTTGTTGAGGATAAAGCTAATAGCTGAATGATTTCAGTCACCTAATAGTAGCCACTCTCCCTCCTTCAGCCAAAACTTATTGACTGGTGTGTTTTACCGCAGTCACAAATAGGAATTATTGATGCAGAAACTGTAAAACTAAACAAAACAGAAAAGAATTGGCCAGACACCAGTTTAGAACTTCAATGAAGAGATGTTATTCTGAGTTGTCAACTTTAAAAGCCCAATTGGTCTCAAAATTAAAAAAAAATTTTTTTAGAATATATGATCTTTCTCTTTGACTCTTTAAAATTAGACAGGAAAATTAAATAGGAGACACTTATAGCAAATGACTATTCTCCATACTCAATTCAGGACAGGAGTAGATTTTTAGTATCTTTTCTAAAACTAGTAGAACCTAGTTGGGTTTTCTTTTTTTTTTCCCCTTGGCTTGAACCCAGGGTGTCATGCATGCTACACAAGTACTCTACCACTGAACTACATCCTCAACCTCTTTTAAACATTTTTTATTTTGAGACAGGGTCTTGCTGAGTTGTCCAGGCTAGCCTCCAACTTGTGATTCTTCTGCCTCAAAAATACAAAAATTTTAATGAATCTAAACAGCATGTCTCATCATCAGAAACCAAACATAGTAAAAGTTGGTCAGCACATGTAATGATGCCTTTGAAATTGCCCTATTGTCCAGCAGTCTTTTTCGAGAAGGTATAAATCAATCACCACTTGGTTGCCTTCATTTCAGTTAATAAGACTGTTTATAGGACCAGAATCTTTTAGTTCTACCTTTTTCCTTCTTTCTTTTTTTTTTCTTTGTTAAAGAGAGAGAGGGACAGTGAGAGAGAGAGAAAGAGAAAATCAACTTTTATTTAGTTTTTCATCTGGCATTATTTGCTCCCACCCTTCGTTGTGTACATGGTGCTGGGTTCCAACCTGCATCCTAGCCCAGGGCAGTCAAGCACTGTAACTGCTGAGCCACTGCTCCAGCCCTAGTTCTACCATTCTAAAAATTCAAGAGCCAGGTGTAGTGGAGCATACTTGTAAACCCATCTTCGTGGGAGGTTGAGGCAGGAGGATTGCAAGTTCAAAGCCAGCCTCAGCAATTTAGTGAGACCCTGTCTCAAAATAAAAAATAAAAAGGGCTGGGGATGTGGTTTAGTGGTTAAGTGCCCCTGGGTTGAATCCCTGGTAATAAATAAATAAAAATTTTAAAAAATTAAAATTCAGCTAGAACCTGCTTTCAAAGGAAATTTTGCCTCATCTGAGCTGATTAATAATGGAATTAACAGATGAGAAGGGCACAAATGTGGTGTTTGGAATGCAATTCTGAAGTTGAGTTCTGGGTCATTTTTTGTTTCTTGTGTAATTTCATCACTTGCTCATGATAAAGTGTCTTGTCACCCATATTACAAATAGGAAGCTTTGCGCTGGTGGGACCAAGAGATGATACATGTTTATGGCAAGAAATGGATATCTCAGAGAGTGACCATCAACTCCTTCCCCTAGGCATAGAGGACCAAACCTCATGGGTCATTGTGAAGAGGCACATCAGGGATTGGGTTTCACCTAGGCTGCAGTTCCAGCACAGTCTTATCCCACAATTAATTAAATGGCTGGCAGGGAGTTCCCAGAGTAATACTTTTCACTAGTTGTTTTTAAAAGAAATTAATTATCCCACCTTGGTATTTTGTCATTCTTCCCTTATAGCCATACAGAATTAATTAGCAAGTAAATTGGTGGTGCCCATGTTGAGCTTTCTAGTTCTAATTTAATGACTTATCAGATGAGCACTTTGTGTCAGAGTGCTATATGCTGAATTACTCCTCCCTACGTCCTTCTCCTATTCTCATCCTAAAAATTAATAAGACATTGTACTTACTTTTCACCCTCTAGAAGTATCTTTTATCTTCTAGCTATAGTCATTATTAATAGACTTCTGAAAATCAACTCCTAATGAGGCCCTTCAAACCAATTGTTTGAGAAGTTATTGTCAACCAAGTAGAATTGGTTAATTTTCTGATCCATAGTGAGTAGTAGCTGAAATATATACTAAAGCTATATCAGGTCTGAATAAGTCGATATTTCACAAATCATGGTTTATCTCAATTTTGGTTCCAAAATCCAAATATAAATCAAGTGTTATTCCACTTCCGATCAGAGGTGCTTGGGACTGAAAGCTAACTCACTGAGCTTTACTTCATAGCCTGACACTATGAAATTTAGCATTCATGACAAACACAAATGCATGGATGGGTTTTCTTTACTAATGATTATGGATAAGGGGCTGTAATCAAGGCAGAACCTTTAGTGAATAATTACTAATATAATTACTAACATAAACAGGGTGATTCTTGAATTTTGTCTTCCTTGCTGAACCTTAATGCTAAAATTGTCTTAGGAAGTGAAATTGCATTTCCTCATATGCAGGTATAATTTATATTAATTGCAAGATACAATTTATTTTAAATTTCATCTTTTCCCTTTTTTTGTACCAGGCATTGAACCCAAGGACATTAATCACTGAGTCACATCCTCATGCTTTTTATTTTTTATTTTGAGATAGGGTCTTGCTAAGTTGCTTAGAGCCTCACTAAATTACGGATGCTGGCTTTGAACTTGCTATCCTCCTGCCTCCTGAGCCACTGGATTACAGGGGTGTACCACTGCACCCCACGCCATTTCATGATTTGTGAACCACCGTCTCCCAGATTTTTGTATAAATATAAAAATATCTCTGCACTAAACAGTTAATAAAAGGTGATTCTTAGATTAGTGACTTGAGTGGTGACTGTCTCCAAGGTTACTATTAGAAGTTAAATTTGAAATCTAAGGAACTTCCCTTGTTCTCTCTTCAAGTTCTTAGATACCAACTTTCTTCAAAAGATTGAGTGACCTTTTAAAATGAGTAATTAATATCATTTGAAAAAAATTGAATTTTCTTGATGTGGTAGGTATGATTTTTAGTTCATACCAAGCCCCCCCCCACCATTTACCTTGTTAAAATACAGATTTCATAAATGTGATTCTCAACTGATCTAAGTTGGATTTACTTTGTCCTTTGACACCTACTTGGAGAATCAAAGGGAAATGAGAATAAAACCAATAATGAAGGAATTTGCACACTTTCCTTTCCTTCGTATCCCCAGGAATGGTTTCTGGGCCAGGGAGTGCAGGTTTGCTCTGATCTGGTAACCTTGACCGCTTCCCCCATCTTCTTGCCTCATGTGTTCTAACACTGTTGTAAGCTGAAGGATGACTGACATCAGTGAATTCCAGGCCATGGTCTTTGTCCTCATTTTTTGTGTGCACACTTCTCCAGTGCCCTCTGAAGCCAGTCTGTTCTTGGCTGACCTTGTATTTGCAAACTCTGGAACGTCAGTCACTATTAACAGTCCCATCCCTGCCACACCCCATAGTACACAGCACTGCTGCTTCAAGTCCTCTTTGGTGGTATCCTAAAACATTGAAACAATCATAAGTATTGCATGGAAAGCTTCTTTTCAAGACTGTCTGTTATTTCAGAGATTTAAGATGGAATATGATGAAAAGTTGAGTTTTGCACGTTTTAACTTGAGAACTGTCTTACAGTGTAGGTGTATGATTTAACTTTTTTTAATTTTAAGATTTTGCTTTATTCCTAGCCCTTGTGGTAGCTGTTCTGCGCTTCATACAACTGAAACCAAAGGTTTTAAACCCATGGCTGAATATTAGTGGATTGGTGGCACTGTGCCTGGCTTCCTTTGGAATGACCTTACTTGGTAATTTTCAGGTACTTCATTTGGCCTTTTTCACCTCCC
Organism: Aplodontia rufa; assembly: GCA_004027875.1. Lineage (NCBI taxonomy): Eukaryota > Metazoa > Chordata > Mammalia > Rodentia > Aplodontiidae > Aplodontia > Aplodontia rufa. The sequence goes on from PVKS010001728.1 coordinate 91,460, forward strand.
CTCACACTAGCAAGGCCTTCACTTGTATGATTATCTCAGCTACTGAAATCTAGTTGCTATGTGGTCCATATAATTCTATATCAACCTTAAAAACAATTAGGAACATTGGTTCCCACTATCACAGGCTCTCCATCAATCAGCCCTCTGAGCCAGTTCTTGTCACACATATGAGGGTGCTAACTGCATATGAAACACAGCATGGCTATTGGGAGAAGTAGCTACTAGAATAGTCATATGTTTTATACAAAGGATTTCAAAGTGTTTCCATTTTTTTAAAAAATAGCAAATTGCATCCTAATGTGCCTTTCTAGAAAACTAATAGGATCATCATTGCCTTTTTATAATTAAACACCAAACATCCTATTTGATGAACGCTTGCACTTCAGATTAGTAAGCTCATGTGGACGTCTCGTTGGAAAGCTCAGAATTTTTCTAGAACACCTATAACTTATATAAAAATATACTAATCCTAACCCTTCTTCCTAGAAATTTAGAAGCCAAAGGTTATAATCTGCAAGAATAATTTCCCTTGCCAGTACCATCATCCAGTTTTTGTTCTGAATGAATTCATTTATTGCAGTATTTGGCTGATCTTCCTGCCTCCATTCCCTTGGTACCACCCTCCAACCTATGCCATACATACGATTGTTATAGACCATCTCCTTGTGAGAAAACACTGATCTCAACCCTTCTCCCAGTCTCTTGAATTTGAAATCCATCAAGACCCTTAGCATTTTAATGAGCATTCAGGAATGTTCTCACTAAAAATATGGTAGTGGATTTTCTAAGACTGTGTCTTATCCTATCTTTCACTTGTGCTAATGCCTTAAATCAGGATCAATCATTCCCCAAGACTTCCTCTTGGCAAGAGCAGCAACTAAGTATTTTTTGCTTCGTGAGTTGTTTCACAGGGAACTCCAAAGATTCCTCTAACTATTCTAGATTCTATCCCATAACAAGCTAGATAACCAGAAAACTGCATTCTTGGTACATATTTGTTAGGGTAATGGATTATCAGGAGAATATTTGAGAGTTTATCCTGTTAAGATCCAAAAGGTTAGGGTGCAGGGCATTTTTAATGAAATCTTGGTGGGGGCCTTCCCCCCACTTGCCTGCCTGTGCTGCAGGTGCAGGGATGTTGTAAAGTGCTCAGTGGCTATCAGTTCTCTTGACTCGGGCTTTCATGAGTTAAGTGTACATCTGGATCTATACTAAAGTCCTAGAAGAATCTGAGAGATTGGGTTGTCTTGGTGAACCACAAATAATCAAAACTATGAATGAATGAGTGGTATGAAGAACACTTCCTGGAACATCTATAGGAAATAAACAAGAATCAAATAACAAATTAGTACCCTATGGAGAAACCAGGTAGATGACACCTGACTTTTTTTTTTTTTTTTTTTTTAAAGAGAGTGGTACAGTGAGAGAGAGAGAAAGAGAAACATTTTTTTTTTTAAATGTAGCTTTTCATATGGCTTTCGTTGCTCCAAGATTCTGTTGTGTATGTGGTGCTGGCGTTTGAACTCTCGTACTCACGCTTGCTGGGCAAGCGCCTTAACCGCCAAGCCACTGCTCCAGCCCCATCAGCTGATGTTTCAATCTATACCATGTTTTGGTAATTTTGAAAAGTTTGAACCATGTAACTATATCTCTTTTTATTTTTATTTTTAATAAAGAGGGACAGTGATACAGAGAGAAGGGGGGCAGGGAGAGAATTCTATTTAGTTTTTCATGTGGCCTTTGTTGCTCTGACACCAAGTTGTGTACGTGGTGCTGGGGTTTGAACCTGCATCCTCGTGCATGCCAGGAAAGCACCGTAACCACTGAGTCACTGCTCCAGCCCCTCTATTTTTAAATTTAGGTTTAAAATAATAGAAAAAGCAAATGAAATAAATTGTATGTAAGACGGAAAACCAGCATCCTAGAAGGGACGTTTAATTTGAGGAATCGTTGTTTTGAATACATTTTGAAAATATTTTTTGAATTATGAGGGGAAATGTGGGGGCAGGGGAAATGAACCCTACACCTAAAAACAATATAAACAAATTGTAAAGGAGAATTAATACTCATTTGATTCAAAAGCCATTCACAACCATGTCAAAAAACTAAATGTCTGAAGGCAATGGTGACTTTTTTATAGAAATAATATTTTCAGCATGGTTTAAAAGCTATCCCGTCAACAATAGATTTATTTTCCTATATGTGCAATTAAAATACATATAATTACAAAAGGAGATTTAAGTGAGATATATATTTATATATATATATATATATATTTTTTTTTTTTTTTTAAAGAGGGACAATGAGAGAGAAAGAGAATAAATTTTTAGTTTTTCATGTGGCTTTCATTGCTCCAACACTTAGTTGTATGTGGTGCTGGGGTTCAAACCTGTGTCCTCATGCATGCCAGGCAAGCACCGTAATCACTGAGCCACCACTGTAGCCCCATAGATATATTTTTAAAAATAAGTGGGTAATGATTTGAGGATTTTATATCTCTAATTCCTAAATGAAATAACCCACATGACTTTAATTTAACCTATTGACTCCATGAAAGCCTTACCTATAATCTTCAAACACTGTTGTCCTTTAATGAGTCTTTAAATAATGACAAAAGCTGGTAGGTGGTAGTTTTTCTTATCACTATAGTAAAGCAAAAGTCAAAAAAGAAATCTCCCGAACAGAGTTGGTGGCCACATTACACAGACAAATCAGTTTTGTAGGAGTAAAGAACAGTCCAAGGATTATTAGCTGTCTATGACAATTAAATCTTGACTTGGCCAGAGTTGGCCATTCTGTCGGTAATGAACGTAGGCAGATCCTGGGTACTATTTTCTTAGCCTGGAGAACAAACTTGGGGATGTATGCTTTTAGAAACTTTGATATTTCATATTTTATGTAACTCTTCTGTTTTTTTTTTAATTTCCTTTCCCAGAAGGGTTTTCTGGAAAATCAATTCAATGAATAGATCATTGCTTCCATGTACATGGTTTTTCTGAACAAGTGTTTTTTTTTTCAAAGAGAGAAGGACAGTGAAAGAGAGAGAGAGGGGGAGAGACAGAGCGAATCAATTTTTATTGAGTTTTTCACATGGTTTTCATTGCTCTGACACTTCATTGTGTATGTGGTGCTGGGGTTTGAACCTGTGTACTTTCGCATGCCGGGCAAGCACTGTAACCACTGAGCCACCGCTCCAGCCCCTGAACAAGTGTTTTTAAGGTTTTGGGGCACTGTTTATTTCCCTTCCTGTCTTCCAAGTTTGAACCATTTGAGACTAGACACAAAGACCTAATGGAGATGGAGGACTCTCATCTAAAATCTATCATTCCAGTATTGAGATCTCTTTGCCCCTTTCCCCTGCTCACATATTTCATCAGCTTGCATGTCTTCTTTTCAAAATGTGCTTCCACTTGCCATTGTCTGTTCATCCCTAGCTCACAAATGATGAAGAAATCCATAATGTGGGAACTTCCCTGACCTTTGGATTTGGCACGTTGACCTGCTGGATCCAGGCTGCATTGACGCTCAAAGTCAACATCAAGGATGAAGGACGGAAAGTTGGAATTCCACGAGTTATTCTGTCAGCGTCTATCACTCTCTGTGTAGTCCTCTGTATCCTTTGAATGTGAATAGGTTCTTTGCCAGTGAGATTAAAACGCACGTAAGTTGTCTGTGAGACAGTTACCATTCCCAGTGTGTTGGGATAATTGTCAGATCATCTCAGAATCTTAAGACCAAACAGAAAAGTAAATGAGTGTAAAAACAAAAACTCTCAGGCTAGTTTTTCATGCAAAGAGAGATGGAAAACTCAAAGCAAGTCCTGTCTCAAGATTGTTTCAATCTGTAGGAGTGGCATCATGCATTTTCCTGTCATTAATGACATAGAAGTTGTCCTTTGTGAAAAGCTTATAATACATAATCAAAAGAGAACCAATTTTTTTCTTTATCTTAAAATTTTCATTTGTGGGGCTGGAGCCATAGCTTGTTGGTTATAGCGCTTGCCTGGCAAGCACAAGGATGAGAGTTCAAACCCCAGCACCATGTACACAATGAAGCATCTGAGGAATGAAAGTCATATAAAAAACTAAATATTGTTTCTCTCTCTCTGTGTCCCCTCTTTCTAAAAAAATTCATTTGTGAATTAAATCTTATTACATAATTTATTAACTCTAAAATGAATTTCAGGGGACAAAGATGCTTATGTATTTCAGGAAAATATCTTTCTGGAAAACAAATTCAAGAACTAGATTATCACTGCGTGTGTAATTTTCCTAAACAGATATTTGAGAATTTAGGTGCTATTAAGTTCCTTTTCTTACCCTGGAATTTGAACCAATTGAGAACAGATATAAGGGGCCAGATGGGGGATGAAGAAATCAGCTTTTATTCCTAGTAAGCTTGGAAGAATGCTGCAGCCTCATCTCTTACACCTTGGAATTCAACATACTCACCCAGCAACAAGCAGAGAAACCAGGGAAAGTCAGAAAATGTCTTGCTAACCCCAGACAAATCCCAGAGATAGCCTAGTTATGATGGAGCACAGTGACCCCACTTACTGGTAGCATGACCCAGTACAAGCCTGCCAGTTCCAATCCCACCAATCAGACCAGTCACTTATTGGGTGGAGCCAAGTTCTGAAGTGTTCATTCTAACAGTGCCCCCTCCTCCTCAGGAAACCAAATAAGGGAGTCAAGGTTCCTAGATGGAGTCTGTGTACAATTACATATCTTCAGTCATAGCAATCACCAAGGCTTATTGAGCACTTACATTATTCTAAGCACTTTAAATATATCAATGTACCTGTTAATCCTCATTTAATAGTAAATCACAGGTTAATTCTCCTGAGATCTTAGAAGCAGTATGTAGTAGATCAAGATTCAACTTGGGATCAGCTCTTGCATTCAGTTACTGTGCCATCCCCCCTAGAGAATGGGGGATGAAACACATGAAAAACATTTAGCTTTCAAAGACATTCTCTAATTAGAGCATTTGGAGTCTTTTATTTCCTTTTCCCAAACTAACTGCCACGTGATCATTTTGCCATTTTTTTCTGAAGCTCTACAGTCACATTAGATAGAGAACACTTAAGGACTTGAGATTCAAGCCAAAAGCTTGCTTCTCGCCAGGCACAGTGGTGCAGGCCTCTAATCCCAGAGACTTGCGAGGCTGAGGTAAGAGGATTGCAAATTTGAGGCCAGCTTCAGCAACTTAGTGAGACCTTGTCTCAAAATAAATAAAAGGACTGGGGATATAGCTCACTGATAAAGTACTCCTGGGTTCAACACCCAGTACCAAAGCAAACAACCAACCAAAAAACTTACTTCTTGCCAGCAACCTGATCAAAAAAACATAAAATCAAAGAAGTCAAAATTGCCAGTTTGAGATTTGAAGATTATTCATTCCCTATGACTGAAGTAATAAGTTATTATTGCTTTAGCAATATTTTGACTCCTCAGTCATGTGAATATCACAGACTTTAAATTATTCTGTTTTGAGCTTACAACAACTGATTCTGATCCATGTCATTTCTGAACACTTGGAACTACTTGGTTCCTAAGTGACAGGATCCAGGCTCATCAAGAAAGCAAAGCTTGGCTGAAGTAGTTTTACCTACTCTTTTGTTCTCTGGAAATCTACCAAAATTATAGGCCTAAGTTCTGAAGAGAGAACTAATTCTAAAAGGACATTTCTGATTTTTCTAAATAAATGTATTTAGTCCTCAGCTTCTTGGCCCTTCATTAAACTATGAACTTTTTACCCTTTTTGGAGATCCTACCTCCATATATGCTATTGTGTGTGTACATATATGTACATATATATAGTCAGGTATAGGGCTTTCATCTTTTTATTCTTTTTTTAAGAGAGACAGACAGAAAGAGAAAATTGATTTTATTCAGTTTTTCATGCGGCCTTTGTTGCTGCAAGACTTCATTGTGTACATGGTGCTAGGGTTTGAAATCTCGTACATGTACATGCCAGGCAAGTGCCCTAACCACCAAGCCATCGCTCCAGTCCCTATTTATTTATTTTAAAGAGAGGGACAGTGAGAGAGAGGGAGGGAGAGAGACAGAGAATCAATTTTATTCAGTTTTTCATGCAACCCTTGTTGCTCCGACACTTGGTTGTGTATGTGGTGCTGGGGTTCGAACCTGCACATTGGCACATGCTGGGCAAACACCGCAACTGCTGGGCCACCACTCCAGCCCCTATTTAATTACATATTTTCACTTGGGTACAAGTTTTAATGTGATATGATACCAGAAATTATACAGTATTATGTAGAAGAGAATGGTGAACATTAGAAAGGGGGGCGTTCAGAGGGCTACTTAATATTATTAGAGCACAGCACAGCCAAATGCAGGTTATTTGAAGGGAGTTAGCCACCTGATATGTTATTTCTGCAGATATGGTAACTATACAGTCGTTTGTAATGGTATTTTAAAGATAACTTATGTTTTTGGTTCACCAATTAACTCTGGAGTTGTAATTCTCTTAATCTCACACTTCATTAGGCAGGTATAGAGCACAGTGGTTGAACACTTGGCCTGGGAGTCAGAGCCCTTGTGTGAATCCAGCTCCACAAATTAATGTCTGCAAGAGCGACCTGAGGCAAATTACTTTCTCACTTTGCCTCAGTTTCTTTACTGTTATAAAACTGACAGTGATAACAGGGTTGTTGTGAGGATTAAGAGATTATTCATGAAAAGTACCTTTAGAAGCAAGTCTGGCATTAAGAGCTCAGCGGAGTTATCTGTCATTGCTCATGCACATACTGGTGTTTATTTAGCAAGCCCTGTCAAGCTACCAGTTTTGCTGGAGAGGGGAGGTGCTGGCTGATGAGGGTGCCTTCCTTGACTGCTTTATCAGACTTCATCCTCATGGCCCAAGACATCCACATGTACGCAGCCAGGGTCCAGTGGGGCCTGGTCATGTGCTTCCTGTCTTACTTTGGCACCTTTGCAGTGGAGTTCCGGCACTATCGCTACGAGATTGTGTGTTCTGAGTACCAGGAGAATTTCCTGAGCTTCTCAGAAAGTCTGTCAGAAGCTTCTGAATATCAAACCGACCAGGTGTAACCCATCAGTTTTTCTGTGCTGGTGAGGTGGGTGTGAAAGTGGGGGAGGGAGCCAGAAAGACACACTCACAGGATGTGATACACAACCTCTTGACACATTTCACACACACACACATACACATGTTCATGGCCGCATTTGCCAAATGAGCTTTTCAGGGTGAGTTATTTCTTTAATGAAAAAGCACAAGCCCTTCCTTGTGTCAGAATTCACGCTGTTACACTGAAAATATATGCACGACAGAGCCAGAAGCTTGTGCATGATCACTTCTCCGTCCCCTCCCTCTCAGTATGCCTTGCTCTTCTTATCCTCTTCACGTTTCAAACATGATCTTACTATCACAGAATAGGGGGCCAAATGGAACATGAGAATGACTTCAACTCCCTAAGCTGCCTTCAGGTCCAAAGGGCTTGGAACCAGCTCACAAGGAAGCTGTGAATCTGGCTCTAATTCTTGAATGGATGAATGTCACCAGATTGAACGACACTGTAGAAACCTGGCCCAGTGGGGCCTGGCAAAGGCACGGACAGAACTTTCCACCAGTGCTCTCTTCATCATTGTTCAGCGGTCAGCTGCGTGAATCCAAGGAAAGGAATGTGCGACAGAGTGGGAGAGGGAAGCCCACCTGGTGATTTGGATTTGATTCACTGTGCCTGAGAAAGAGCTCCACATGTGAATACTCTTGGGGATACGTCTGTCATGCATGGCACAGGAGGGGGGCCGCAAGGTTACGGTTTAGCTTTTGCTTCCACGGTATGTCATTTTTGTTTTCTCTTTCATGTTTACTTGTAAGAGTAACTATCACAGGTCTCTCCAGACCTCATGGACAAAGAAGATGTAGACCAAAGGCAAGAACTGAGCTTGCTTTGGGTTCAAACATGAAAAAAGGAAGAAAAAAACAAGTCACCTACCTGCAGGTTTATGTTTGACAAAGGAAAAATTCAGAGAAATGCACAGGAGTCTGAGCCTGTGGAGGTAAGAGCAGGAGTTCCTGCCGTACAGTTAGGAGGAGATGGGGGTTTGAGAGCATCTTGTTGCTAGTTCACATCAGGGAAGACTTTCTTAATATGTAGCTATAGCTCAAATCTAGTCGTTTTTTGGATTAAGGGCTTTTCAAATTTGGAATTTGTAGAAATAAATTATTACCTCCCAGAACCATGTTACTGCCCAACCTGTGGTTCCCACCTAATAAGAGTTGGGAACTCCAACTGTAGGTGGGTGTTTGAGGCTGTGCTTCACAAGAATTCCAAATTCCACATGCAGGCAGTGGAATGAGTGGACAGATTCCCAACAAGGGCACTCTTTTGAGAAATCTCCAGATGTGCTTCATTTCATGGAATATGTGAAAGATATTTTTAAAATTCAACCCCAACTCTGAGATTCCTGAGGAGGAGCGGGGGTCAATGACTTTTCATTTGTGTATTTATCCCCACCTCCTAGCACAGTGCTTGGCACATTTTAGGTGCTCAATAAATGTCTGTTGAATAGAACTGTTGGTCATTTATTAGTGAGGAAAAAGGAATATCAGAGAGACTCAAAGATGAGCAAGAGAACAGAAGATGGCTGTTTCACGTGAGACACAAGAGGAAGAAATCATCAATAAGGGTCAGATGAGGGAGGGAGAATACCTCTAAGTAAAATGTGAGGAAAAGGATCAAGGAGAGTATTGTTATAAAAAGGCATCTTCCTGTAAATAGTTTGAGGTGACATTAATTAGTTTTGAATACTGCTTTTCTGTTTTTTCATTTTTATATTTTAAAAATTTTATCAAAGAACAAAGCTTTATGAAGTTTTACTTTACACAATCCAAATTAAACAGCTTTTGGTGATGCACTTGTACACTTTTCTTAAGAGTATACCTAATAGCACATTTGAGCAGAATCGAGCAATGACTAACATTATTCATTGGAATCTGGCCATTAAATAAAATTCTTTTATGCAGAATTGATTTTCTGGTCTCTTATACTAACATTTCTTCTCTCATACTGAAGCACATGTAAACTTAAGACATTCAGTTGAAAAGGAACTTTAGTGTTATATTGGTAGGGTGTTTTCAGCAACCAACTGGGTATCTACGACTCAACTCCAATGCTAACTACCCAGAGTTAGTGTCAGGCTCCACAGGTTTAAGGGTTCAGTCAGACTGCCCTTGCTTCTGTCCAGATTGGGTACAATAATTTGCTACTAATGGCTTGCTGAACTTACATTTTGCTGGTTCATGATAAATGTCACAATTCAGGAATAGCCAGATAGAAGAGGTGCATGTAGGGCAGGGAAGGGGAAGGCACTGAGGGCTTCTATGGCTTTAGAGCGCCCCCTCCTCTTAGCACCTTGATACAAACCTGGCAGCTCCCTAGAGTTCATTGTTCAAGAATTTATTTTCTAGATGTCTACCTCCAGCTTCCCCACCCATTTCTTAGAGGTTAGTAGGTTGGAGGTCTAAGAACCTCCAGCCACCAGCCACATCCCAAGGGTACAGGCTATCTAGGTTTCCCCACCTAAGTCATTAGCATTAACTGTTGTGATCAAAGGGGGCTCAAGATGAGAAGACAGTACATTCCAAGAGTTCTGGGCCAGGAACTTGGGACAAATACCCAAATATTGTGCTAAACTACACATTTAAAGATCAAGATTATGAAGCCTCCTTTGAGTTAAGAACCCTAGCATTCATAAAGGCACCCAGACCAGGGAATCTATTTGAGATGAGCATCCCTTGCATGACCCGGAGAACTAAGTTTTAAATACACTAAATGGTTGTTTTGGAAGTTTCTGAAGAAGAAAAGTCCCCTTATTGTTTAGGAGAGAAATATTTTTAAAGTAATGTTAATATTTTAAAGGTTTCATAGTTATTTAATGGAGAATTGTCAGTGATGAAAACTTTATTATCTATTACTTGTTGGGTTTTCTTTATCCCTTACGTGGGGAAGTAAAATTTTACATCCTGAAAATTGTAATCCGCTGGTTAGAAATGGAGCCTGGAACGCTACTGTTTGTCCTTGGGCTTTGTGTCAGCACAGGTTGTTTTGCTATCCTAAAACTAACAAAACTCAAGTTGCTCATATGAGATGTCTATCAGACTCAGCCAGGAAGTCTGCTTGTTGAATAACTCAGTCTGGCTGACAGGCTTTATTTCATGCTTCTACAGCTGCTCATAGCCTGGAACATGTGGCAGACTGCTCACTGGCTCTTAAAGCTTCTGCAGAAAGTGACAAACACTACTTAGCTTACACTGGTTAGGATAAATCATATGGCCATATTTAAGAGTGGCACTCCTACCATGTGCCCAGAATGGCAGAAACACGTGTGAAGAGCCTAGTGACTGCCACAGGATTCACAGTTTTAGTCATTGTTCCTCTGAAGGGGGAGCTTCAAAGAATCATTATAGAACCCATCATAACAGAAATGGAGGTGGGAGTTAAATATGGAGTTGGCACCACTCAATTCTCAATGCTTTCCTTATCTTATCTAGATAAGCAAGCAAGTTTACAATTTGATCATCCTTCTCCACACCACCCCGCCTGAAACATTTTCTCCACGTGGGTTCCAGAACATCAGGCCTTTTATTTGCCTCCTGCTTCACTGTCCATTCCTGTTCCTTTTGCTGAATTACCTTCTCCCTCACATCTAACACTGTCACAGGTCAGTCCTTGGAACTCCTCCTGCCTGTCTACTGTCTATACACACTTTTGGTGATCTCATCCAGTGTTCTAGGGTTTTTTATTTTTGGTACCAGGGATTGAATGCAGGGGTGCTTAAACATTGGGCCACATCTGCTAGCCCTTTTTATATTTTATTTTGAGACAGGGTCTCACTAAGTTGCTGAGGCTGGCTTTGAACACTCGCAATCCTCCATCTCAGTCTCCTGAGTTGCTGAGATTACAGGCATGCACCACTGTACTGGGCCCCAGCCTGTTCTTGAGACAGGGACTAGCTAAGTTGCTCAGGGCCTTGTTTCTCACATCCCACATCTGTTGGCAAATTCTATCTGCTCTGCCTTTAAAGTACATTACTACAGTTGTCCAATACCACCTTCTGGTCCAAGTCACTATTGTCTCTTCTGGATTTTTATAATACCCTACAAAAGTTGATCTCTCTGCTTCCATCCCTTACTCCCTTCAAGCATCCTTAAAGCAGAAGTCAAAATGATCTTGTTAAAAGCTAAATTAGCCAGGTGTGGTGGCATCATATGCCTGTAACCCCAGTGACTTGGAAGGCCGAGGAAGGACTGCAAATTCAGTATCAGCAATTTTTTTTTTTTTTTTTTGTACCAGGGATTGAACCCAGGGGCGCTTAACCACTGAACCACATATTTAGCCCTTTTTTATTTAGAGGCAGGATCTCACTAAGTTGTTTAGGGTCTCACTAATTGCTGAGGCTGTCATTGAACTTGCAATCCTCTGGCCTTAGCCTCCTGAGCTGCTGGAATTACAGGTGTGCACCATTACACCCAGCCAGCCTCAGCAATTTAATGAGGCCTTAAGCAACTTAGTGAGTCTCAAAAATAAAATTAGTTCATTAGGCCTTTGCTAAAAATCCTCAATGGCTTCCCTTATACTAAAACCTTGAATCATTAAAATGCCCTATTGTGCCTAGCAAGACCTGCTTTTCAATTTTTGTTCCAGTTCCTCTGCCTCCTTGTTCTTTTCCAACAGTCAGGCAAGCTCTAACTTCATGGCCTTTATATTGCTATGGAGTCTGTCTTGGATAATCTTCCTTCAGATACATCTCTCTCTCACCTTCTTTACCTACTCAGGGGCCTATATTCTTACCGAAGCCCCTGAACTCTTAAATACAACCTCCCCAAGACCATGCACTATTTATCCCTCTTTCCAGGTTTATCATGCTCTAAAGCATATTTAAAACATGGTCCTGTGATAGGTTAAAATTTTAACATGCATGACACTGTCATATTTTAGTTTGCTTATCCTGTTATGTCTTGCTCTATTCCTAAAATGCATATTCCATGAAAGCAAGAATTTTTGTTTATAGTTACCTGGCACCTAGAATACTGTCTGGCAATAGAAGTACTTAATAAATATCTAAAATAAATGAATGACTAGAAGCCGTCCTTCCAACTCTTTTTGGCATTTGGGAAACATTAGTGGTCAGACTTCAAAGAACACAGCTGTCCTGCTTGTTCTAACAGCTTTCTACATCTTGAGGAGGAAGTATCAAATTATAAAAAGGGTTATTTCCTATGATGTCTGTAGCAAGTAGTACATGTCAAATACCCAAGCTCGAAATAGGAATTGAAATATCCTTATGCAAGCTCTGCTGGTACTTGATTTCCTCTCATGTAGCTTCAAGATAAAATAGAGGGGCTGGAACAATGGCTCAGTGGTTACAGCACTTGCCTGGCATGTTGAGTACTCGAGTTCAAACCCCAAGGCCACATACACAGCGAAGTCTCAGAGCAATGAAAGCCACATGAAAAACTAAATAAAACTGATTCTCTCCCTCTCATTCCTTCTTAAAAAAAATAAAATAGAGGATAAATGGGTCCTTACTTGAAGAAAATTGAATATATTTCTTAAGCTGAGCTGATTCTGGAGTTCATATTCCATTTTTTATAAAACCCCTCAAAAGCCATCTCTACAAATGTTTGGGTAAAGATAAAGCAAAGGATGTAAGGTATTTAATGAGTATGTCTGTAGAAAGCAGAACTAAGAGATTTGTCAGATGATATTAGAATAACATCTAATACCTCTGGATTTTGTAAACCAAATTTAGATTTATAGCCAGGGGAGCTGGTGGAAAAAGGCCTCTGGCTAAACACAGGACAGATGTGGATCCAGTACTAGAGATGCACCAGACCAGCCAGCCAGCGGCTTGCTTTCTCTATCGCCCTAGGAGGAGACAGCTTTCTCTAATATTTTGCATTTCTACAACTGTTACTTGCCTTTGGATGGCTTTAAACATTACTGCTTTATCAGTATAAATCCAAAAGCACTATCCTATGATTGGCAGCTTTTCCCCTCTTCTATTGCCTGTTAGTCTGTAGGGGAGAATGAACTATTATGGCTTAAAGTCATGTTAGGAGTGGGAAGGAATGAATGGGAGACAATGTGAAAAAGACAATGGGTGTGCCTGGCTGCCCTGTGAGGTGGGTGAAGGGGGAGAGTCACACATTCCAGGTTTCAAGCCTGGGTGACTGGGGAGATGAGGACACTTGACAAAATCTAGGAAGATGAGGACACTGGGGAAATAGACAATCTTGATGTTCTTACCTGCATACTCTAGCCCAAACCTTTTAAAGGTCTGTCCTGTACTGAGGGATGAAAAACCCTGTCCACTGCTTGGTACCATTTGATTTACTTGGTGACTGTTCTACTTACTGTGGCTGCTGACTAAATTACCACCAAATGAAAAAGCATAAACCCACCACTTATGATAGTCATATGTTCTGTGGATCAGGAATTATCAGCAAGGCTCCATGATGTCTGGGGTTTCAACCAGAAGATGAGGGTAGAGGCTGGAAGCATGTGAAGCTAGTTTATTCTTATCTGCAGTCAAGACTGGCTGTCAGCTTGGGGGCCCTGGTTCCTTTCTCTCCACATAGGTAAATCTGGGCTCCCTCACAGCATGGTAACCAGCTTCCCCAGCCCCTAGCTCTGGATCATAAAGCCTGGAAAGTCACAAAGCATCATGTGTGTCTTCCTTCAGTTGAAGAATCATAAATCTCTCTCCTGATTTAAGATGAGGGTCAGTGTCATATTGTAAAGAGTGTATGGTTTAGCTTAGTGGCAGAGTGCCTAATAAGCATGAAGTCCTGGGTTTGGGCCCCAGCACCACAACCAAGAAAAAGAAAACAAGAAACATGTGGGGTGACATCAGTTAAAACGGAAGCATAATAGCAACAAAACTGGAAAACTGTTAGAAGTAACTTTTATGAGATTCTGGAAACTAAGCAAAAACTTTCAGCAAGTTGGGAAAACTTAAGAAAATACAGCTAAATCTCAGTAGAAACCAGATATTTGTAGTGTGTTTTATTTTTTTTTTTTTAAAGAGAGGGTGGACAGAGAGCAAGAGAAAGAGAGAATTTTATTTAGTTTTTCATTTGGCTTTCATTGCTTGGACACTTGTGTATGTGGTGCTGGGGTATGAACCTGCGTCCCTGCGCATGTGAGGCAAGCACTGAAACCACTGAAACAATGCTCCAGCCCTCCTGTGGTATGTTTTAATTTATCCAGGTCTCACTTCTGCGATGGCTTAGAAGAGAACAGCCTATTTCTGGTGCAGAGTGCCACAAGCAGCAGAGTAATGCATCTCATTTGCAAAGAACTGTGGTTGTTTGGGCTGCTGTACCAAAGTAATACATACTGGGTAGTTTAAACAATGTTTTTCTGTTCTGGAGTCTGGGAAGTCCAAGGTCGAAGTTACAGTGATTAGGTATCTTTTGGCTTGTAGGTGCTGCTTTGTGTGTTCTCACATTGGGGAAACCAAGCTCTGGTGTCTCGTCTTCTAATAAAGATGTCAATTTTACTGGATCAGGGCCCTATGACTTAATTTCATCTTAATTGCTTCCTAACTTCTCATTGCCAAATGTAATCACATTGGTGGACAGGGCTATAATACATGAATTTGGGGGAACGATTCAGTCCATCGCAACCTGCCTTGTAGCTCCCTGGAGGACTGGCTCAAATGGCTTTCCTTTAACTTACCTAACTTGGAACTCTGCTAGTTCCCTGACAAATACATTAATTAGAGCTACCTGAAATAACAGGTAACACTAAGACAAACAATAAACCAACCAAAAACTTTAGTAGGAAAAGGCTGAAGAATGAGATGATTTGTAAAATAAAGGGCTTTAAAAAGCCTAACATATTCTTGCTGTTATGGGTTAAATTTTGTGTCCCTTCCCTAGCTCCCACAAAATATGTTGAAGTCTTAATCCCCAGAAACTCAGATCTTATTTGGAAACAGAATCATTGTCTATACAATTTAAATGTGGTCACATGGGATTAGGGTAGGCCCCGGATCCAGCACAATTGTACAGCACAGGAAGAATGCCATGTGAAATGACGCAGCGATTAGAGTAATGCATCTGCACTCCAGGTAATTCCACGGACTGTTGGCTGTCATCGGAAACTAAGAGGCAAAGAAGGTTCTCCCTTAGTGCCTCTGGAAGGAACCGACTCTGCTAACACCTTGTTTTCACACTTCTAGCATCCAGTCCTGAAGTATGACAGGATAAGTTTCTGTAGTTCTGGGAAACTAATACAGTTTAAAGGCAGAAAATGGCAGAATAAATCTTAAAACATAATCTACTATGTTTGTTTCTCTACAAGAAACAAATTTTAGATTCAACAACATAATTAGGTTGAAAGTAAAAGGATGGAAAAAGATACCCCATGGAAACAGAGCTGAAGTCACTATATGAATACTAGACAAAATAGAAATTTAGACAAAATGTATTACATGAGACAAAGGACATTATAATGTTAAAGGGTCAACCCATCAAGAAGTCATAAGAATTTTAAACACACATATATACATACCTTACCAAAGATCACAAAAATATATGAAGGGGGAAATAGTTTAATAACAACAGATGGAGAACTTAATACCCTACCTTCAGTAACTGAGCAAATGAGACAGAGCATCAACAAGAAAAGAAATTCAAGTGATATCACCAACCAACCAACTAGATGTAACAAATGCGTAGCAAGCTCCACTCAACAGCAGAACACGTTCTTCCCCAGTGCACAAAAAAAAAAAAAAAAAAAAATCCTAAATAGATTTTATGTTAGGTGAAACATTTAAAAAGATCAAAATTGTACAAGGATGTTCTACAAGTATAATGCAATGAAATTAGAAATCAATAGAAGAAACCTTAGAAAATTCACAAATATGTGGCAATTAAACATAATACTCTTAAAACAACCAATGGGTCAAGAAATCTCAATGGGGTGTGGTGGTGCACACCTGTTCAGTAAGGCAGGAGGATTCAAAGTTCAAAGCCAGCCTCAGCATACCTGGGTTTGATCCCCAGTAACAAGCCCAACACATACACACACACACACACACACACACACACACACACGGAAAAGAAAGATTACAAAACAATTACCTAACTACCTTAAGGATCTAGAAAAAAGAGCAAACTAAACCCAAAGCAAGCAGAAGGAAGAAAATAATGGAGTAGATACAAACCAAATAAAGAATCAAACACAAGGTGGTTCTTTGAAAAGGCCAACAAAATTGACAAATGTTTAGCTACACATCATATACTTTCCTAAATTTTTTTTTTTTTTTTTTTTTTTGTTAAAGAGAGAGGGACAGTGAGAGAGACAGAGAAAGAGAGAAACAACTTTATTTAGTTTTTCACATGGCCTTAGTTGCTCCAACACTCAGTTGTGTACGTGGTGCTGGGGTTTGAACCCAGGTCCTCGTGCTTGCCAGGCAAGCGCCGAAACCGCTGAGCCACCGCTCCAGCCCTACTTTCCTAAATTTTAACTAGCCTTACTGCCATTCCCATTACTCGACTGATCTGTATTTGCCCAAACCCAGTACCACTGCTAATCTCAACTTTTTAAAATTCTTACCAGATGTGAGTACTCCCTTATTTTGGCTCCTCTGCCACTCTCCTGGTTTTTGTTCCTCCATGCCAATCCTTTTCCATTCCCTTTGTGCCTTCTTTTCTTGCAGTCTCTAATGTTGGAATCTTGGAACTCAGTCTAGACTCTCTTCTCTATGAACAGATTCTTTCTATATAACCAAATTCCAAGACTTTCAATAGCTTCTCTTGGCCAGTAAACTCTCAAATCAGATGCCCAGGGCCCTGAACTCTAAATTTATAATCAATTGCTTTTTGGTTACTTTTACATCAGTATCTGTCAGCTTTTTGCATTTTAAGTTTTATTAGTGTCACTGCTGTTTTTTGAGAAGTGCCATCTATCCTGTTGGCCAAGCTAAAAATCTAGGCCCTACCCTTTCAAATCCATTCAATCAAGAAGTGCAGTCACCGGCATCTCTGAAACATGTTCTGAATACGCTCACTTCTATTTTCACCATTTCCACTCTTAGGCAAGCTAACACCATGCTGTAAAAACCTCCTATCTTAGATCCAGCAACTGGCTCTGTCAAGTGCCATTTTACTAATTAGAGGAACTGGAAAATCAAAAGCATTTCCCAGTCACTGGAGTTAGATTCTATCAAGAAAATATAATAGCACAAAGATCCTAAAGAGAAGTAAGACAGAGGCAATCTTCTTACTGTTATTGGCATGCAAGGTCACAGAGATGTGAATGTCTGGGGAAGTTGGGAGGACAAGGCCCAGCATTCCAGAGTGTGGCCAGCTTTGTGAGTGAGCAGCAGTGGCAATGGTGACAGGCTTCCTAAATCTACCTCCATGGGATGTCCTTCGACTCAAAGGTCCAGTGGTAGTTCTCCTAAATATTCCTCTTCTTGTCCTCCCATTCATTTTGTAACTCCTTGTTTTAAATTCCTTTCGATTAAAATATAAAGTGGTTTCTGCCTTTAGTACCCAACCCTGACATACTTAACTGGTCCTCCTGCATTCATTCTTACCTATAATCCATTCTCCACTTGATAGAGAAGTATTTAAAAATGTAAATCACTCCTGTAATCTTCTGCTCAAAAATCTGAAGAGAGATCCCATCACGCTCAAAATACAATCCAAACATTTTACTGGGGTACCAGCCCTAATCATTGGGCTTCTGTGCACTTTCTGACGGCATCCAGTCAATGGCCTCTCAATTCCTGGAATAGACTAAGTTTTGCCCTAGATCTTTGCTACACTCTGTTCCATCTGCATGGAATGTTCTTTCTCATGGTTTCTTAGATATCTAGTCTATCATGTTCAAATGAGATGTCATTTTTTCCCCCCGCATTACCTGGTAAAAAGCATAGCACTTGCTGGTATCTAGTTTTTTGTTGTTGTTGTTGATTACCGTCTCTCAGAATATATGTACTGTGACAGTAGGGAAGAAATATGACAGATTTAGGGAACCTTATAATTACTTAATATTTGACAGACTGAATTTGGGTTAAATTTGTAAGGAGAGAGAATTTTACTTCTATTTGAGTTACTCCAAGTATATCAGCAAAATCCGCAAAGTATTTCTAAATGTTAGGTTGAAGATAATATCATTTTACCATGGAGGCATGGGTGGCAGGATAGCCAATTGTTTTAGCACATAGTATATTCAACTGTTATACTCTGATAGAAATGAAAAAATTCTGAAAACAAGCTCTTTTTAACACTACTGGTGGAAAAGCTGTCTACCCCCAAATTGATGTTTTAAAAACTGTATCTTAGGGGATAGGGAGAGGAAGAATATTAATGGGTGAATTTCATTTGAAATTACTGCCATTTTTTTTCACAACTACTTTGACTGACTCTTGCAATATCATGCTATTGGTTTTTAAGAATAAAGGAATTACACTTATTTTTCTGGCCTAATGCTCTCTCTGCTCTGGAGAAACAGCACCATCTGCTGGGCAAAGTCTGCAGTGAGTCTGTCTCAGTAATAGGCCAGAGCAGTTAATCAATCTCTCCCTTGGCTTGGGTTAGGATCAGCAACTAAGTCTAGACTTCCAGGAGGCCAAACAAGAAAGCTTTCCACTCCAGAAATGCTGATAAGATTAGAGAATCTTCAATGTCACAGTGAAATCCATCAATTTGTACAATTAATATGCATTAATAATAACAAAAAAGATTCTAGAGACTCCTCTTGAGGTTTCTCTTCCTAAAATACCAACTGGGAAAATCTACTAAAGAACCAGATTAAAATACAGGAATCAGCTGGGCACAGTGGACAAAGCCTATAATCCCAGCAGCTCTGGAGGCTGAGGCAGGAGGATCGCAACTTCAAAGCCAGCATCATCAATTTAGCAAGATCCTGTCTCAAAATAAAAAGTTAGAAAATGGGCTGGGATGTGGCTCAGTGAGTACCCTCAGTTCAATTCCTAGTACTGGGGGGTGGGAAAACACAGGAATAAAAAGTGCCATGACTTTCAAAATCCTTTGTCTCCTGTATTCTCTGAACAAGATGCTGAGAAAATACAATGCCTTTGTTCTCATTTTTGGAAGCTCCAGGTTCCAGGTTTTTCCTTCTTCCTTTCCTAAAGACCATGAATTTATCTGAATTTTCCTCTTAGCTCATTACCCACTTTCTTAGGTATTTTTCCTTCCTCATAACCAATTTACTTAATTCTAAAGTTCTTACAAATATCCTTCTCCATCATACTTAACTGTGAATGGGTTTCTTAGGATCTAAAAAATATTTATTCTCCCCTTCTCACTTTGACAAACTGAATCTGATATTCTTCTGACTTTCTCCTAATTCCTAAATCTATTTTTTCCTATCATTATTCATTGTAAATTAAAGTTTTTAAGGAACTTTCTTCATCATGGATAGTAAATACCTCTCTACCTCAATTCTCTGCTGGCTAGATACTGAGCACCTTAAATTCCTAATTTAGATTTTGGTGTATAATTTTCTCTCATTGTTTCTTTACTTTTTGGGGGGGGCGGGTATTGGGGATTAGAGGCAATTTATCACTGAGCTACATCCCTATCCCTTTTTATTTCTCAGACAGATTCTCAACTAAGTTGCTAAGGCTGGCCTTGAACTTGTGATTCTACTGTTTCAGCCGCCTCCTGAGCAGCTGGGATTATAGGTGTGCACTGTTGTGCCTGGCTCTTCCTTACTTTTCTAATTATTCTTTTGTGATTACTAACCCTGTCCTGCCACCTACCCATTAACTTGTCCAAAAAATATATAAAATTCATCCTTTTACTATCTTATGATTTTATCATCATTTACAAATTACTCATAATTTTAAGATTAATTAAATTCATTTCCACTTTCCTACTCTTATATATTTTGTGATCTTTAGATTTTTAAAATTAGCTAATAGAAGATCAAAATAGTCAACATAAATAATTTGCATCCCTGTCCTCCCATATTTGCAGGACTACTTACCTTTTCCTTATTTGAAGAATCCAAAAACTATTCCTCCAGCATTCAGGCATTATCTGATATACTTCAAACATAAGACTCAAAAATATAAGAAATCCCACTCATATACTGAATGTTTACAATCCAAACGAAACAGTAACCATGTATGTATACGTAATTCAAATGCTAGTCAATAATTTTTCCACTGGTACTCCATTAAATATCACAACATAATTAAGACAAAAACTAAAATGAAAATCTTATTTAAAAATTTTTTCTTCAATCTGAGTTTTTTTTTATTATGGTGGTATGTGGTATAGTTCAGAAACCGCTGTAAAACTGAAAGAAGAAAATGTTTTTATTTATCACAACATAAAACTGACATGGAATCCTATTAGAATTGAACCAGGATAAATAATGCTGTTATTAAACTGTATTAAGATATAGTTAGAAAGGCAACTGGTAATTACCAGCAGAATTAGAATAATTTTATTAAACATTAAGAACCATATTTCTTTTTTAGCTGTTACATCAGTGTACCTTTTTCATGGATAAGACTGGCTGTGAATGCCGCTTGATTACTAAGTTTCTTCTTAAGTAATGAATACTTGACTGACCAAGACTTAAATAAGTTTTCCCAATTTTGCTCTTTTGGAGCAGAAAGAAATATCTTTATCTTTTGTACTGAGGGAGATAAATATGAAATAACAGTTGTTGTAAATCTAACGTGCCATTAAACAAGGGCAATGAATTATTAAGAATGCCACTGAAGTGTTTCCAGTATCTAAAACAGGCCTCTGAGTAATTTTCAAAACTAGTTTCCAATAACATATTTGATCTGTATTTTCTTCTATCAACTATGCTTTCCCCTCAGTAAGGGTTAGAGTTATGGTCTCAAACTATTTCTACATATAAAGCATCTTTATATAGGTTTCATTTTCACTGAAGACTTTTTCCCCCACATACGTGCCCATGAAAATCAATAAGCATACGCATACGTATACCTGTATAGATCTGTATGTATATATAAGTATAAGTAAGTTTCTTTACCATTAGAATAGAACTAGACACAGGGGGGACAACTCTGAGGAATGGTTTGGTGTTCCGTAGAAATCCTCCTCTATGCTGAGGAGGGCAGGTATAGTTCGCTGAAGGATGTGATGAGGCTGTAGTAAGTTTTCTCATCATCTGTTAATCCTGCATTGCCAGGTCTCACCACCACAGCTACATGCACATCTGCTTCCTCAGCAGCACTGGCCTCTGCAAAAATCAAAGTATGTGTCAGAAATACTAAACTACAATATCTGAGAATTGCATCAAAGTCCTTAGGGAGATGTAAGAATAGAACTGTATTTGGCTTTGATTTTTGTTGAAGCTAGAAGATGGGTAGAGTGGGGTTGACTATATTGTGTGTTTTAATTGGTAAAAACAACCCTAACTGGACTTGACAGAATGGAATGATAGTGTGTCCTACACTTCTGAGCTTTATTAAGTATGCTACTTATGACTCCAGAAGGAGCTAACCATGCTCTTTCCCATAACCTTCCTCCATTCCCTCCCATCAGTCCTACCTAAGAACTGAGCTAGTTTCTCAAAAGGCAGATAGTTGGCAGTATATACCAATTAAAAAGATATGGGACAAAAGGAATCCAATGATCTAATCAGGTCAAAGTGCCTACCCTCACCTCTAGGCCCTAACATGTTATGCTCCCTGACTGGACTGCCCACATTTTTGGCCTAGCAAATTCCTTCTCTTCAAAATGCACAAAACATTATGACTTCTAGAAAATCCCATGTACTCCTTTAATACTTTATATTTACCTCTATCACAATATAAATCGACAACTACTTGTTCTGCTCTTTATCAGACTATGCACACCTTAAGATATATGACACGTGGCTGAAGGAGTGGTGATGGCAGAGGGTTCAATAAAAATAGGACCAAATTAAACTAGGCAAGCTAGGTATTGTGGGAGCTATCTCTAACACATCTTGGGTTGTATTTCTTTCTCCATTTTATTTCTATTTGGAAAATAACAGCTAATACCTTCCATTAACTTACTGGCACTTACTATGTGCCAGGTATTATTTTAGGATCAGATATGTGAATAAAATAAAGCTTTTGCTTTTTTGGAGCTCCTCCCATTCTCATTTAAATCTTCATTACAACCCCAAGATAGTATCATTATCTCCATTCTAAAGATAAGGAACGGAGAGCTAGCAAGTAGCAGAGCTAAAATTTGAAATGGTCAGTCTGATTCCATCATCTGTGCTCTACAATATAGGTTGGCAAATGATAGCTTGCCACCTGCTTTTGTAAATAAAGCTGTATTGGAACATAGCCACACCTATTTATTTGTACATTATCTATGACTGCTTTTGCACGACAATGACAGAGCTGAATAGCTGTGGCAGAGACTATATGGATGGGGTAAAGCCTAAAGTGTTTACTATCTGCACTGTTATAGAAAAAGCTTACAACTAGGGCACTACAACACTAGGGTACTCTACTCCAAGTGTGATCTAGGGACCAGCAGTGTGGAAATCACCTGGAAGCTTGTTAAAAATGCATGTCAGACTACCTGCCTTCCTGCCCACACCTGCTAGCCTCCTGCCCTCCCTGTGGCACCAGAGCCATGCCCAGCAAGGTCCTGATCCTCCCTGTCCTGTGTACCTTGGCTGTGGCTTTCCCTACAATGCCCCCAGAATCAACCACTGACCTACTAGAATACGTCAATGATACAGAGTTAACCACTCATGGAGAGGTAACCAGGGACCAAGATTCAACCCCTGACCTAGACCAGACTACAGACCTAGAGTCGACCGACCACAGACATGGATCTGGAAATCATGCAGACTTTGAAATTCTTTGTTGACCTTGAAACAGCCACCACCAGCTTTGTGGAAGAAGCCACTGAGACCCCAGATGATTACAATACATTTCAGACAGACAGCTTTGTGAGTAAAGATTTTGACTGGACCAGCACCTCCATGGGAAGCAATGAATCCACCTCCATGCATCTCTAAAATGAAGCAAAGTCTCCAGAAGCTGTGACGATTACTCTGCTATTCACCAGTGTCTGAGAAGACTTGTACTTATGAACCAGCCAGCCACTAATTGGATATTGCTTGATTGTAGAAAACTAGTGCAACATGGCACATACCCAGCCGAGGAGAAACGGCAAGGCAGTGGTCCGGGGTGGGTGTTGAGAACTGTATAAATGGGAGAGGGGCATTTCTTAGCTTTGTCCTATTTAATACGGATTTAATAAATTTTCATTGGAGTTGGAAAAAAAAAATGCATGTCAGGGCCCCCAAAGTAGAGCCAATTAGGATCCGCGTGATTTTTCTGCACAGAATTCAGTTTGGATCAAAAGTTTTAAGGAGGCGCATGCGTGCCTCTCTCTGATGCCTTGCTGGCCACCTCGCCTGCACGTGTGCGCTATCGCTTTGCATGAGGTCTTGGTCTGTCCTTGCCTTGGGGATGCTATTGGCTTCATGCTGCTGATGCCCTCCTCGCCCAGGAACTGTGACACTCTTTTGTCTTGCTTCCTGAGTGCTGGGGCTTGCGCCTTCCCCCTCAAGGACCAGGACCTGGGTTCTCCTGAGAACTCAAGGTTCCTGGCGGAGCTGTGATTCCTAGTGCGGTTTGGGGGATAATGGATGGCGACCATCCCACCAACAGCGACTCCAAGACGCTCCTGAGAAACACCTCATGCTGCAGAAGTGGATGCAGATTCCCATGAGACCCTGCTATCTGAAGAAACAGACACTCTTCAAAATGGGTACTTGCTTGCTATCATAATATATTGTGAGAGCCCTCTTAAAGAAAACGGCTACTATTGGTGTTTGTCATCAGCACATCTATTTTAGTTGAAACGTACTACCTGCACCTATAGGCTCTCAAATTCTCGCGATCGGTCTGGCATCTTTAGGTCTGTCTTGACCAAATAGCTCCCTGTCACAACAAAGCAACGCCATAAGAAGATCCAATTACTCTGCCAAGAGTAACAAGGTTGAACTCCAAGACACGCTCTCTGTTTCTAAAAATGAGTAAAAGGGGAAATAACTCACCCCCTTAACCTCACAGCTCTCCACCCAAGGATCCCATAGCCGGGGCCCTAGATGAAAACCAAAGATATTGTATCAACATTATGATTAGTAATTCAATCAGAGTTGAGAGAAGAAATAAAGAAAGAGATCAGAGAACAATTTCAGGAGATGAGAGACAACTTTTATAAGGAAATAAGGGAGCAATTCCATGAGATGAAAGGTCAGCTATACAAAGAATTAGACATTCTGAAAAGAGATGTAGCAGAGCTATCAGGGTTGAAAAACATGGTTAAACAAATCAAATCTTCACTGGAAGATAACAACACCAGAGTATACTCCACTGAAAATAGAACTTCAGCTCTTGAAGAATGAACATCAGAAAATGAAGATCGGCTAAGCAATGTAGAATTCAAAGAGGATAAACAAGATAAGCAACTTATATTACATGATCAGAACTTCCAAATAATATTTGATGAGATGAGGTGAAATAATCTGTGAATCATTAGCCTGGAGGAAAACTCTGAACAGCAAGCAAGAGGCATTAAGAAAGAACCTTTTAAGCAAAATCATAAGTGAGAACTTCCCTCATCTTACAACTGATCCGGAATATCACATCCAAGATGCTTATAGAACACCAAATAGACCTAATCAAATGAGAAATTCACCAAGACATATCATATACAAAATGAATAACAGAGAAATTAAAGAGAGAATTCTAAAAGCAGGTAGAGAAAAGCCCCAAATCACATTCAGAGGCAAACCAATTCAGATCACTGTGGATTTTTCAGAGCAAACAATGAAGGCCAGAAGAGCTTGGAACAACATCTTTCAAGTGTTGAAAAACAACTTCCACCCAAATATAATATACCCTGCAAAACTCAGCTTCAAATGTGATGGGGAAATTAAATACTTCAACAATAAACTCAAGCTAGCAAGATACATGAACACAAATCCTGCACTACAGAATATTCTCAAGGATGTTCTCCATTCGGAAGAAAATGCTAATGATACCCTAAATCCTTAAACAAGGGCAAATCAATAACCATATTATACACAAATTGACTTCCAAGATGACTCAAAACTCTGTGTAATTGTCATGAAGTCTGAGACTCAGCCTCCCATATCTATTCTAACTTTGAATGTGAATGGTCTCAATGCCCCAATTAAGACACAGACTGGCCCACTGGATCAAAAAACAAAATCCAACAATATGTTGCCTGCAAGAGACACTTTGACACTCAAAAACAGACACAGGCTGAAAGTGAAAGGTTGGCAAAATGTCTACCAGGCCTGCAGCCCCAAAAAGCAAGCTGGAGTGGCAATTCTAATTTCTGATAAAATTAATTTCCAGCTAAAACGAGTCAGAAAGGACAAAGAGGGACATACTATCATACTAAAAGGGACAGTCCATCAAGAAGATATAACATTAATTAACATTTATGCCCCCAATTACAACCTCCCAAATATATGGAAAAAATACTTAAGGACATTAATCCCCTCATTGAGCTCAACACAATAATTCTGGGGACTTCAACACACCACTATCAACTTTAGACAGATCAACAAAACAAAAAAATCAATAAAGGCATCTCCATTCTGAAGAACTCTATTAATCAATTGGGGTTAACAGACATCTACAGAATATTCCATCCTAAGACAGATAATTTACCTTCTTCTCAGTGGCTCATGGATCCTTCTCTAAAATAGACCACATCCTATTTAACCGGGATAATCTTAACAAATATAAAAAAGTGGGTATAATCCCATGTATTCTGTCAGATCATAATGCTATGATCTTAGCAATCAACAACAAGAGAAACAACAGAAACTACTCAAATACTTGGAAATTGAATAATTCCCTCTTAAACGAAGGATGGATAAAAGAGGCAATGAGAGCAGAAATTAAGAAGTTCTTGGAATTGAATGAGAATGAGGAAACAACACACTGAAACCTCTGGGACAGTTTGAAGGCATTCTTAAGAGGTAAATTTATAGCATTGAGTGTATACATCAAAAATCTCGAAAGATAAATAGCCTTACGCTACAACTAAAACGACTACTAAAAGAGGAACAATCCAACTCCAAAGCTAAGAAAAGACAGGAAATTACCGAAGTCAGAGCTGAAATCAATGAAACTGAGAACAAAAAAACAATACAAACTATCAACAAAACTAAGAGTTGGTTCTTTGAAAAAATAAACAAGATCGACAGACCCCTTGCCAACCTCACTAAAAGGAAGAATGAAATGAAGTAAATCAACAAAATCAAAGACACCATAGACTCATCCAAAACCCAAATCCAAAAGATTATCAGAACCTATTTTGAAAATTTATCTCTGCCAAGTTTGATAACCTGGAGGACATGGACAGATTCTTGGACATGTACGACATCCCCTCTTTAATACAGGAGGACACTGAAAAATCTAAACTAACCTATCACAGATAGCAAAATTGAAACAGCAATCAAAGCTCTTCTAAAAAAGAAAAGCCCGGGACCAGATGGATATATGGCAGAATTCTACCAAGCCTTCACAGAAGAACTAACATTGATCCGCTACAAGCTCTTCCATGAAACTTATAGAGTGGGAACACTCCCAAACACTTTTTATGAAGGAAATATTACACTGATTCCAAAACCCAACAAAGACATGTCAAGAAAAGAAAACTACAGACCAATTTCCCTGATGAACATTGATGCAAAAATCCTTAATAAAATATATAGGATACAAAGTAAAATGTAATAGGATACAAAAGCACATTAAAAAGATAATATATCATTATCAAGTGGGCTTAATTCCAGGAAAACAAGGCTGGTTCAACATACGTAAATCAATAAATGTAATTCACCACGTAAACAGAATTAAAAACAAAAATCATATAATCATCTCAATTGACGCAGAGAAGGTGTTTGATAAAATTCAACACCACTTTATGCTCAAAACTCTGGAAAAGATAGGGATCAAGGGAAGATACTTTAACTATGTCAGATCCATTTATGACAGACCCATAGCCAACATTATCCTCAATGGAGAAAGATTGAAAGCATTTCCACTGAATTCAGGAACAAGACAAGGCTGTTTACTTTCCCCACTCTTGTTCAATATAGTCCTTGAAACCCTTGCCAAAGCTATCAGGCAAGACAAGGAAATCAAAGGAATTTGTATAGGAAAAGAGGAAGTTGTCTCTATTTGCTGATGACATGATTCTATACCTAGAAGACCCAATAACATCGGCCAGAAAACTCCTAGAGCTTATAAGCGATTTCAGCAAAGTGGCTGGCTACAAGATCAACTCCAGTAAGTCACTAGCTTTCCTTTACTGCAGCAACAAATCCGCAGAAGAAGAAATTAGGAAATCTCTCCCATTCACCATCTCCTCCAAAAAAATGAAATACTTGGGCATTAACCTTACAAAGGATATTAAAGACCTCTACAAAGAAAACTATCAAACATTAAAAAAAGAAATTACAGAAGACCTGAGTAGATGGAAAAACATTCCATGCTCATGGTTAGGCAGAATCAATATAATAAAAATGGCCATTCTACCCAAAGCCCTATGCAGATTTAACGAAATCCCCATCAAGATACCAATAGCATTCTTCACAGATAAAGAAAAAGCAATTCTCAAGTTCATATGGAATAACAGAAGACCCAGATTAGCCAAAACATTACTCTGCAGGAAGGAAGAAGTAGGCAGTATCTCAATCCCTGACCTGAAATTATACTACAGAGCTGTAGTAGCAAAAATAGCATGGTATTGGTATCAAAACAGAACCGAAGACCAGTGGAACAGAATAGAAGATCCTGAGACAAATCTCCACATATTTATATATTTAACTATTTGATATTTGATAAAGGGGGCAAAAACATAGTGTGGAAGAAAGACAGCCTGTTCAACAAATGGTGTTGGACAAATTGGACAGCCATGGGAGACAACTGAAGCTGGATCCTTATCTTTTGCCCTGCATAAAAATTAAATCAAAATGGGTCAAAGATCTGGATATTAAACCAACAACTTTAAACTTACTAGAAAAAGAAATAGGGTCTACATTTGTTCTTGATTGTTTGACAATGTTTCCCCTTCATCTGTAACTCCATATTCATTTAATAAAAAAAAAAATGAAAAAGAAAAGCTTAAAGGAAAGAAAACTGTCAGAGACAGGAAGAAGTCTAGGCAGAAATCAAATACACATGAATATGTGGGAGAACAGGGCAAGTCAGAGTGGGAAATAGAACACAGGTCTGTGGTAAGAGACATGAGGCTTCTTAGGACAGAAAGGGTAACCAGTTAAAAATCTGAAAAATTCTACGGAATTTAAATTCCTGGTGTCACAGGAAGCCTCAGTAGTTTCATAACTTTTGGGAAAGAGTAGCATCTTCTGAATGGACTAATTAAAGGACAGCAGTGCTGAGACAAGATGTTCTTGTCTCGATGGGGCAAAGCTATATCTTAACCCTGTACACCTCTATAAGTCTACCTTCTGCTCTTATTGTGAAAGGGCCTGTCACCTTCCCAGGGACCCAGAGGAAACCAAGTGCTAATGACTCCCCCCTCTTCTTTTAAGCATGCCTTCATCAGGCAAACTCTGCAGATGCCATTAACTTCGGCAGAAGAGGCAGCTGCCTTCTACTTGCCCCACCTCCCAGACTGAGACTTTTTTTTTTTTTTAAATATATGATATGGAATTATTGGCAACTGTGATTAAGGAGGAGACCACACAATGTAAGCCCTCGTGATTGCCAGGGACCACCACTTATCCAGGGAACTGTGACTGGAGATATATGTGACCCCACAGTCATCAGGAATGAGTTGCTTCTCAGCTACCATGTTTTCAAATTCATCAGAGTTAAACTTGGTAAAGCCCTATTTCTTTGAGATGTGGATCTTTTGGCAGTCAGGGAACTGGAACTTGAATTTGGCCCTGCAGAGGGCCTCAATCACATGTTTCTTGTTCTGCATCTTAGCATGGATAGACATAATGACTTGGCCAATGTGAACCTCGGCCACTGTGCCCTGAGGATTCCCAAAGGCACCCTGCATACCTGTCTGGAGCCTAGATTAGGGACAACATGAGATGAGAGACATAAACATCCACTGGAAAGTGCTGTCTCCAAGGTCCCTTAGGTAAACCCATATAAGCACCAGGTCACATACACTATGAAGGAGGTTGCTGCTTGCAGCTATTGCACACTGGGCTATCACAAGTGAAGGAATATAGTCGCTTAATTAGCTGCAGAGCTGAATGCCTTAAGCAAAGTTTTCATCTGGCAACCAGGACCTTGACCAACTTGGGATATCATAGTCCATGTGGGACTTGACACTAGCTAGTGGCTGTTTTCACATTCTGGCTTCACAACTGGATCACCACAGGGCAAGTTTTGTCCTTAAGTATCTATTTGCTCTACTATTATAACATTGAGACACTTATAAGTAATATTTGTTGACTTAAAACTCTTGGATCCCTTTTTCTTTTCCCCAGTGAGAAAAAGTCATTTAAGTTCTTTCATACTTGGTTACCATTTAGGAATATCAATTTAGGTCTCCTGCTCTGCCTTGGCACTGGAAGCCTGGGCACATGATACCAAAACACAGGACCAGAAACATTAGAAAAGATCAGGGCAGGCAGCCAATTACCTGGCCTTATCCCAGCTACGGATGATCCAAGTTCTGACCTGCCTAAGGGGATGTGGGGCTGGCAGAAGGTGAGGGACGGGAATAAAATTTTCTTATGATGGACTTAGAGAAAGCCAATTTCATTTTGAAGCCCATTTTGGGATTATCTCTACTCTTTAGAGTTAAGATAATTTCTGGAACTGCAACCCAAAGGAAACAGCTTAAGTGAAAAGAGAAAAGACCTGAAATTAGAGATGTACAACAACTTAATAATAATAATAATAATAATAATAAGGCTAAGAACAAGAATATAAAGAAATGATATGCAGAAATATGAGAAATGATAGTCTTAGCACACAGTGATAATTATTAATACAAACAAAAAGCTGACTAGAGCAAGAGCCTGGGGACCATAAGCTAAATCATACATTTCATCCAACAAGTGGCTGGCTGGGTGGGGAGTTCTAGCCATAAAGCAGATCATTAATTTAAGCCTTCAAAAATCTACAATCCAAAGTGCTAAGGAAATTTAACACAAGGTAAACTACAGATTTTCATCTCCAACACTTCCTTTTATGTGAATGATTAAAGAAAAACAATTCACAGATTAAAGCAGCTAAATTTACCAAAATAAGGCCCATTTCCTTCCCTTAAAAGCAAAACATAAAAGATCTTTAAATTATCATTCTTCACAGAAACTGCTGACATGCTCTTACTCATTGAGAGTAAGGCAACCTCCCCACCCTACCACTCTAAGCCCCCGTGTAGTTTGAAATCAGTAAATGATTCTATGCAGAAATGATAGGCAAACATTTACAATACATTTATAATTCAAAGTAGAGGCCAGATGAAATGGTTGTTGTTAAGAATAATGCTTGTTGATGATACATTTCATGTGGTCTGTCTACCGAGTTATAAATCTTGGAGCAGCTTGTCTGTGCGTCTGTCTATTCTCCAGTGCAACAAGATATGCAAAAGTAAAATGTTCTAGGGAAGTAGAAAAAAAATGAGCATTTGTAGAAACCCTTGGACTCTGAAGCTGATCAAGTCAAGACATGTAGGGAAAAGGCAGTTTCCCATTAAGTCTTATGAGTTTTCAAATCTCAATGTAACAAATCATTGTGAATTTGCACTGTCTAGAATAAAAATTTCAGTCAATTCACCAATAACTGAAATTTAATGAAGATATTAAGAATTATTGCATGTCTATTGTTAAGTCAGTGACTGGTAGAAATTAAGCCTGTTCTACTTATATTTCCTTGGAAAAAGATAGTATGACTTCTGAACACATTAGACAATCTATGCTGGTTAAGGTTTAAAAAAAAATAGGTTAGCAATAAAGTACAGTGCACACTGTTCTGTAAATTCAACCCTTAAGGTAATAATGTAGAAAGATTGCCAGGCTGGCTAAAAAAAAAAACGAGTCTTTAAATAGGTAAATTGTATACACCGAAGCCTGAGATTTACCCCTTAGGTGCCTGGAGAAGGGAGACCAGCTGAAGGAAGGCAGAGATGAGGCTCCTACTCATCATGGGGCAGTTCACTGATCAAAATGACAGGTAAAATCACTTCAACTATTTATAGGTCTCTATTGCATACCCCTGCCAAGTGTATAGCTGAATTCATGATGTTATACCATGAACCTGGTATTAGGTTCACAGTGACTTTATTATCCTTAACTAACCATCACCTTTGCTCCTACCTGCATGCTCATTCCTATGATACCCTTAAATGTTCTCTTCTGCCATTCTCCCATGCCATTAGTATATATGTGCATATACAGACCAAAGGGTAGGGAACCATAAGGAAAGAGTAAAATAAACAGAATACGTCTTTCCACTGTACACATACACAACCCTGAAGGACTGGTATATGGAGAAGGTGTGATTCACTGTTACTTTTTATAAAACTATTTTATATTTCAAGGATTCTCACATAAACTTTCTTTAAAGAAATGTATTTGCGGTATAAGGCCCAATTCCTTCCCTGGAGTACACTGCATAATACGACTGAGTTGGGCACAGTGGTATGTGCTACATTCCCAGCTACTTGGGAGGATCACTTTAGTCCAGGAGTTCCAGGCCAGACTGAGCAAATTAGTGAGACCTCCACCTTTAAAAAAATAAAAAGGAGGAGGAAAGACCAATTACTCACCTACAGTAACATCTGTTAGAAACAAGATGTTATTGGTTGAACATCCAATGCTGTTTGCAATCTTTCTGTAACTCTCACTCTCCACTTTGTGTCCAATCTTTGTGTCAAAGTGACCATCAAAAAGCTGAATAAAGAGAAGAAAGATTAACACTACAAATACAATTGCAACCCACTAAATTCCTGTTTTGTACCCGTTTCCCCTGAAACATAATCACAGTGACTTTACTCATTCAGTAAATATTTACTGAAAATCTACTTAGTAGAGGACTTTATGGAGGCCTCAAAAGGTAAATTTAAAGATTTTATAGTAAAAAGCATTTAGAATAGCTGGATGTAGTGGTACACACCTGTATGCAAGCTACTGAGTCAGGAGGATCACAAGTTTGAGGCCAGCCTCAGCAATTTAACTAGACTCTGACTCAAAAAGAAAAATAAATAAATAAAAAAAGACATAGCCCAGTACCAAAATGAAACAAAATATTGATGAACACTACCTGCTTAAAATATACAAAATTAAAATCCACTTGATTTATATTAGCATTCATTTTATATCCAAAATCATTTAAAATATACATGCCCTGCATTCTATCTTTATTTAACACACCATTTGCATTCCAACTACATATTGTAGTGGATTGGATTTTACTCCAGCTGAAAGGTTTTATATATTACCTTTTTGATTCTAGAATGAAAAGATTTCTCTAACCTGCATCATTGATAAGCTCTTACTTTACTTGCAAGAAACTTTGATTTCCTAATTAAAACAGTTTTGAATTCTTCTCTATGCTAGTATGTCCTTATTGTTTTGAAAATAACTGGAGTCAAACATATCCCTTGCTAATTTAACCATCAGTAGTTAAAGTAAGTCACATTTAGGATCAGCTATTACGATATGATCTACTGAATGTCTTCAGAACTTTTCACAAACTAAAAACAAGCCTAACGATCACTCAAAGACAAATTAATGCAATATTAAGGTTTTTTTATTTTTTAAAAAGTTAACATCGATTTTGCACACTTCCTTTCTCTATCTGCCTTATTTGTTAACCAGAGGAAATGATTTTTTATTATCGAACTGGATAGATAATTATCATGTCCTATCTACTTTCACCTTATTGCCTATTTCAATAGATTATATCTGTATTTAGAAAACAGTCATCAGTTATTGAAGGATTTCATTATTGGTTTATAAGATGAAAAGTAGGGAGTATTAAAATCAGAATATGACAACCTCCAAAGCGAACGTATTCTCTGCACACATAAGGGGCTTGATAAATATTTACTTTAGGGCTGGGGATGTAGTTTAATGGCAAAGCATTTGCTTGGTTAGAATTGAACAAGGACCTTGGTTCAATTCTGTCACCACAGGGAAAAATGAACAAAACAAAAACAGCATTGTTCATGATCCTATTTTGTATCTTAATTTTATTTTTTTCAAGATGGTAAATTTTTTTTAACTAATATACGTAGAGGAAATTATAATTATAGTAATGAAAAATGATTAACTGGTTTATTTTAACCTCTTTTTACCTCTTTTTAAATAACCAAAAGAAGCATTCCATTTATTTCATTTTGATTGTTGATTTTCTAATACTGGCAAGATATTTCATGCTAGCTCATGAGTCAAGATGTGTCAAGTACATACCTGTTTTTATATACATTCAATAGCTGGTTCTAGTACTACTACCCTTATCAGTATACACATAGAGTGGGTGTTTAAAAGCATATTCCTGATCCTCCCTCCAGACCTGCTGATTAAGATTTGCTAGAAAGCAAGAACCAGAGTCTTTTTAATGACCTCCCCAGCTGATCCTTACACACAAGAATGTTTAAGAGACTTCATCAAAAAATTGGCACCAAACATTTCACCCTTCCCTATAATGTATTCCCCAGTTTTCCCACTTTTTACAACCTGCTCACTGGATGTACAAATGTAATTATCTGAATGATGATTTAATTTATACAGTAGAACATTTCTTTTATCATTTCATGCTTTGAAAGCATCAAAACAAAGCAAACCAAGTAACCTACCTCAAGAATATTTCCCTCTGTAGAATGCCCAAATAATAGTTTCTGTGCCTCTATACTTCCTGAAGAATAGATATACACCTTCATTCCAGCTTCTCTCCACTTCCTAACAGCTGGAACTACATCTTCAAAGAACCTAGAGGGAAAACCACTAAGTTAAAATGCAGGAACACATCATTAGCCAGATGAAAACCAGGTGAAAGAGATAATACAGGCTTCTCTATTTGTGCACAAATGATACAATACAAGCCAACTATAAAGAATGTGAATTCCTATGGTTCTAATAAATGTTACTGGGAGTTCCAAGATTACAAAACAGATTAGAAGCAACAATTTGGGTGAGAATAGTTTTTGATGATATAAAGAGATTACAGATAAAGACAGGAAATAAAAAAGTGAGTTTTTAAATTCCTAAGGAACTTAAAAAAGCAAACATTGTAATTAATACCTTTGTATCCAATTGTAATCTTTGATATAATTAATTAAAAGAAAAGGCTAATTTATGTCCATGTGCTTTAAGAAAACATGGAGTTGTTTTTAGAAACATGTACATCCAGGGCTGGAGAGGTAGTTCAGTAGTAGAGTGCTTGCCTGGAATGTGTGAGGACCCCAGGTTCCATTCCCTACCCTACATACACAATTAATTGGAGGAAAAACAAAAACCAGAGGAAAAAATAAATAAAATTGACTCTCTTAAAAAAAGAAAAGAAAAGAAAAGAGAAGCAGCTGCTGGAAACAGTCTTGGATTATATCTAAGGTTTTTTCCATTAAGAACCTCTCAGCAGGGCTGGAGTGGTGGCTCAATGGTGGAACACTTGCCTAGCATGTGCTAGGACCTGGGTTTAAACCCCAGTATCACATACATAGCCAAGTGTTCAAAGGACAAAAACTGAATGAAAAAAATAAATAAAATCGATTATCTATTAAAAAAAAAAAGAATCTCTTAGCAGTATGGTTGGTATTCATGAGCTCCTTAGGCAAAAGAACTATCAAGAACCCTATAACCAAGACTCAAAGGGTCTATGGAAAATATTCAAAAGAGCACAGCAAAAGTGGTAGCAACTGACACTCTGAGTAACCCCAAAATAATGGGTGCATAATTTCACAGCATTCTCCCTTTTCTAACAGCAAAAAGTGGGTGATCTATTGGTTCTGGGAAACACCAACAGTGCTAAGGATCTGATATCACGTAGTTCAAGGAAGTCATCATTTTCTAGAAGTTGTTTTAAACTGGTCCTAAAATTCCTTCAAACATCCATAAAGCCACACAAGCACTTCGCAGCATTTAGCTTGGTGAAATTCTTTAGCTTGGCTTTGAAAAACAAAACAAAAACAGAACAACTACTTGTTAGAATAAAAACAATGTTGATGCATCTGTTTTACTAATCATGTGGCTTACAATGGAAAGAGAAGACTAGAAAGAAGCACATTTGCATTTGGGCATGGTGAAACATTTAGTCACTTAAGCACATACTCTGCTTTCATGTGCCCAGCTGTGAATGCTGCCCTCCACATGTGGCCCTGCAGTTGTTTGAGCGCTGTGGTCTTTCGGTCCAGAGACATCTGCCAGCACACATTATCTACCACGGCCTGGATCATCTGTTGTGGGTCATCTACCTCATTCCCAGATGCTGCAGGGATTGGAACAGCCCCATCCATATGGGCATCTTCTTCAGCCTTTAAATCAGAAACAACATGAAGTTTGTTTCTTGCATATTTTTAAAAAGATCACTAAAAATGAGACCCCAAAATCAATTTTCACCAACTATTATCAGCCTTAGAACAATCATTAGCAAATGGTTCCTAAAAGAATGACCCCTAAAAGAGACAGGATTATAATCAATAAGTTTAAATTACTTTTCCTAGATTGCTAAAGCTAAAATTTAAATCAAAAGGCACAGTGTATGTGAAGAGACTGAATGCATGAAGATAAGAACAACTAGCTTGTTGGTTCCCTCATTAGGATCAACAAACCAGGATTTCAATTGCATCTGATCATTTTCTCTATAATTAATTGAAGTAGAAACAGAAAATCTCATAAATTAGCTTATGGGGAGATTTAATGAAAAGCAGCCAGTGAAGTAATGCAATTGGTTCACGTTCAGCCTCCTATCACCTCCCACATCTTGCAAAAACCCTAAAGCTGTTCAGAACAATAATCCTATGACAATGCAAACCTAATAAACGAAGATAGGCATGGTGGTGCACACATGTAATCCCAGCAATTTGGGAGGTTGAGGCAGAAAAATTGCAAGTTCAAGCCCAGTTGTCTGAGCAACTTAACTAGAGGAGAGCCTTTCTCAAAATAATGTAACTCAGGTTCAATCCCGAGGACTGGGAGGGGGGGGCATTTGGGAGGCTGGGGTGGGGATTATGTATACAATGTTTTAAGAACAAGGCTGAAACAATAAAAGGGGGGTATCTGAGATCAACCCTGAGTTATCCAGAAAATTTAAATCCAAATACCCCATAATTTAAAGGTCCTGACTATATTTCCTGTACTAAATCCTAACATTAAATAGAAAAATGATAAAGAACATTCTATAATATCTAGTGTAGGAAAACTGTCAGTAAGTTACTGCTGCTCACCATGGGTGATCTTTTTGCCACCGAAGCAATTCTCATTAAGAAAATCAAGAGGACAGGAGTTATAGAGCACATAATGTGAAAGGAAAAGACAGAATGAGGATTGGGCAAGAGCAGAGGGCAGAATGAAGTACATGGGCGGGGCAAGGATGAGTTAGGTGAGGAGCCTGGAGGGTGTCAGGGTGTGAGGATGCAGGAGCACTGTAAGAGGGGCAGTGAGGACTCATGCGCTAAGGAAGTAGAGTGGAAAATGACGATATGTTGTCACTTGGTAACATTAATAAAACATGCAATGAGACTGCAAAAAATTTTTTTGCATTCTACCCAGAAAGGGCTTATAATTTTATTAATACATGATATTTTTATGTAATTTAAATAGCTCCTGAAAGATGCAATTCTATAGACAAAAAACTGCTATTGGCTTGTTTAATTACATACTGTGAATTCCTAAGTTGGCAAGTCACTACAACTTTCATCCCCTGTGAATTCAGGGTACTGATTTTATAGTATGCTCAGAGTACGTTCTAAGTCTCTAGGCATCCTCAACTCTTAAGACACAGGAGAATGTGTGAAAGAAATAGTCCAACCTGCTTCCTCAAAAGACTGACATCCTGCTGGCACTCCTCCTCTTCCCAATGTGTCTGAAGATACTCTTTAACATTTTCTTTGATGTAAGGAAATAAAATATCCTGGACAAAGAATTTTAAAAAAAAAAAGAAAGAAAAAATTATTAGTTTTTGCCAACTATATGATGAGATCCAGTTCTTCTATAATCTCATCTTTGCTAACTTTAACAAATAAATCAATGGAACTCAGTGAAAATTGCTGTTATATGAGTGGGACAGAGACAGAGACCAAGAAAGCAAGTTAACTACATTATGAGTCAGTAAACTATAACCCCCAAGCCAAATCTGGTCCATTACCACATTCATTCTTTATAGTGTTTCTAGCTATTTGGGGGCATAATTGAGGAATTGGACCAAAACAATATGGCCTGCAGTCTAAAATATTAATTGCCTGGTCTATTTAAAAAAAAAAAAAGTCTGCCAACTGCTGCACTATTACTAGAGCACAAATACTTGAGGACATGAATTGAGTATGTCACACACCCAACAATATCTCCAATGCATACCACAGTATATAATGTTAATATCTGCTGAAAGAATGATGTCTATAGAAGTGGGGTTTTTTTTGTTGTTGTTTTTTAAAGATACAAAAACCAAAAATCTGATCACTACGATTCTTTCTTGGTAATCAGACTATCCACAGAGTATTGTATAAGGAAGTGATGTGCAAAACTGTTCACTAATAAATAATCTATCAGTGATTCATGCACTGGAAATATCACTTCTTTTTTGTCAAAATTTTATTTATTATCTGGTGCTGGGGATCATACCCAGGGCCCTGTGCATGCCAAGCACTGACTCTGCCAATGAGATACACCCTAAGCCCCTTCTTTAGTCAAAATATTTACATTTACTACAATTCAAATTTTGAATTTTAAATTCAAATTTTGGTGCATTCAGCAATATTGTTTTTAGTATCTACTTTGTGCCAAGGTATACTAATTCTTGAGAAGGGCATGGAGAAGTGGATTTAGATGATAAGGAAGTCACAGTCCCTCATTGGCGAAAAGTTTAAGAAGCTGGTCAGGCAGAATGGTAGTGCAATACACTGCAATGCAATGGGTAAGGCAAACAGAGTATAGCAGAATGTTGTGCAAATCAAGGTGCAGTGGCTCATCAATGGTTTTAAGAATAACCAGTCTAAAAACAGAAAATGAATATATGCTGTGAGTATAGAACACAAACACACATTGCAGAGAAGGCCCTACAATTCAAGAGAAACTATAATTGAGTTGAATTCAAGAAATCTGCAGGGATGGAACAGTGGTTCAGTGGTTGGAACGCTTGGCTGGTATGCGTGAGGACCAAGGTCCAAGGTTCAAACCCCAGCACCACACAACTAAGTGTTGGAGAAACTAAAACCAGATGAAAAAATAAATAAAGTTGATTCTCTCTTTACAAACAGTATGCTTATTTAAATTCATTCACTCATTTATCTATTCAAATATTTACTGAATAACTGTGATAAAACCTAGAAATATTACCATGAGTAAAAAACATACTTGATTCCTAATCTCAAAAAGCCTAGCAGAAATAGACAATGAACATTAAAAGGTATTTTCATAAATGCTACATTTGTGGCATTAAGAGGTATACAGTACTACTAGGGAATAATAAACAGTTGAAAATTTGATGGTGATTAGGGAAGGCTTCATGAAGAAGTGACAACAGAGCTGATAGCTAAAGCAATGGTTCTCAAAGTGTCATCTAGGACTCTGAGACTCCTTGAGACCCTTCCAGGTTACCTATCAGGTCAAACAACTTTCATAAGAATACTAGGATGCCATTCACCTTTTTCACTTTCATTCTTTCAGAGGGCACAAAGGAGTTTTCCAGAAGCTATCCAATGTGTAGTCACACAAAAGACCAAATGCAGATAGGAGAATTCAGATGTCTTCAATAGCAGATATTCGAGTGTGTGCAAAAACAATGACATTCTTCCAGAAATGTTTTTGAAAAAAAAATTTGGATTACTCCATGTGCTATTAGTTATTTGTGCCAAATAAAACACACCCACAC
Organism: Aplodontia rufa; assembly: GCA_004027875.1. Lineage (NCBI taxonomy): Eukaryota > Metazoa > Chordata > Mammalia > Rodentia > Aplodontiidae > Aplodontia > Aplodontia rufa. Next base: position 130,537 of record PVKS010001728.1, read on the forward strand.
ATACTTCCTCTGATTAGTACAATCCAAAATGCCCAGAGATAACACTACAGCTCTTACCTCTTTGGCCTCTTCCTTGTTATAAGTTTCTGGACTAAATTTTTCTTTTCTTTTTTTCCAAAGACAGAAGGACAGTGAAAGACAGAGAGAACCAATTTTTATTGAGTTTTTCACATGGCTTTCATTGCTCTGACACAGTTGTGTACATGGTGCTGGGGTTTGAACGCCTGTATTCACACATGCCAGGCAAGCGCTGTAACTGCCGAGACACTGCTCCAGTCCCTAAATTTTTCTTAAATATTTCTACAAGTCAGTGAAGACTGCCCCCCACCCAAGAGAGAAGAAAAAGAAAAAAGAAAGAAAAATTGGCAGAAAACTTTATTTCCAGCTAACAGCCATGAGGACTGATACTACTAGTATGAAGATAATAGTACTGTTTTTTTCAGTGTGCATAGTATATCCTGTGAAAAAACAAAGGTTTGGTTATATAATTCAGATTTTTTTTGGGTTTTTTGGCCATGCTGAGGATCTGATCCAAGGCCTTGCTCAAGCTAGGCAAGCTACATCCTCCATACCTAGAGTTTTTTTTTGTTTTTTTTTTTTTAGTATTTTAGAAAACCCAAGTCTAAGTTCAGCTCCCAAATGAAAATACACAAAAAATTTACTATGGCTCTTTTTGTTTTTTTTAAACAGTGGGACTTCAGTGTTTACCTCCCTTCACAACTGGTTATTCAGATTTCATCTACCCCAATAAACGCAGTCATTCATCTTTATTGTTCTCGTGTGGCATCCCCATAAGATTCAAAAGCATACAAACAGCGTGTTAAGGCAAAATTTTCAGAATAGTTGGCAGAGAAGCCTTGGTTAAGTGCAACAAAACTCTTTCTTGATCTGAAATAAGGAAAACAGTTAAAATTGACAGCTTCCCTTTTCTGTAAAATTCGTTTTATCCTACTGACTCTTCCTATTTTCTTTGAATACTTAGTTTTCCCATTATGCAAAACATCAAAGCCCTCCTTACTCCTTCCTTTCTCCTACTTAACATCTTTGACTCACCACTTGTATGTACTAACTATGTAAGGGCTGCAAACTGGCTCCCACTTTAGAATGCCACCTGACAAGATGTTAAAACTGCATATACACAGCCATTCCTCTCCTTTACGTGTGCCACCAGTGAACAAAGAAGACTGTAAAGGAACATCTACTGCAACACTGCATATAATAATAAAGAAACTGGAAATAACCAAAATCTTCTGTAGCTGGAGAATGTTTTGAACAAACTGGGGCACCTGCATGCTATAAAACATAGCACAGCAATTAAAAATGAATGTATTAAATTGTATTTACCAACATGAATATAAACTCTTATGTATAATAACATTCTAACAAAATAGGAAGTATTCAGGGCCTCGTTTGAATGTACAATGTTATATTTCTTTAAATTTAAGATTTAGTGAGCCAAAATCAATGAAATTGAGAAAAAAAATACAAAAGATCAATGAAATAGTCGGTTTTTTGAAAGGATAAACAAGATTGATAAACCCTTAGTCAAAATAACCAAAAGGAAGGGCACTCAAATTAACAAAACTCAAGATAAAAAGGAAATATCACCACAGAAATCCAGCTATATTTGCGGCATTAAGAGGTACACAGTACTATAAGGGCATAAAAAAGAAAAATTTGACCTAGAGATGAGGATCAGGGAAGGCTTCACAAAGAAGTGACAAGAAACTTGACAACCAAAGCAATGGTTTTCAAAGTGTCACTCAGAACACTGAAAATCCCTGAGACCCTTCCAGGGGATGGATGGAGCTCAATGGTAGGGCACCCCTAGTTTCAATCTCCTGTACTCCAAAAAATAAAAATAAAAAACTCCCCAAAACCAACTAACCAAACAACTAAGATTTGAAACAAGCATAACACCAAAACTGAGCTTTGTGACAGGTACACAGATATCATTCATTAACCTTTATGCTTACCTATTCCATGCTTCGCTATTAAAAATCAAACAAGCTAGCTCTGGTTATCCCCCAGTATCCTATCTCCATTATTTCCCACACCTCCCAACAACTGGAAACATTCCTGGGGAACAGTGCTTGTTAGATTCGGGGGTCTCCTAGCAACTGAAGATATGGAGTACTCAAGTCATAAAAATGATGGGGGTGGGGTAGTAGCTTAGTGGTTACGGCAGTTGCCTGGCATGCATGAGGATACGGGTTTGAACCCCAGCACCAAGTACATAATGAAGTGTCAGAGCAAGAAATGTCACATGAAAAACTAAATAAAACTGATTCACTCTTTCTCTTTCACTGTCCCTCTCTCTTAAAAAAAAAGTCATAAAAATGAACGCAGTGCTTTACAAAGTCCAATTTCCTATTTCCAGTGTTACTGGCACCAAGAACAATTACCAAAGAGCCTACAAATCCACAGGGTCTAGGCCCTTACCTCTGCTGGAAAGGAAGTAACATGTACAGACTCCTGGCAGCATCCCAGACTGGGATTCAACCTCGGCTTTTATTATTAGCTGTGTTCAAGTGGCTTATCTTCACTGAGCCTCAGTTTTCTCATGGTCTATATGGGAAAGAGTATTAGGCCAAGTTACTACAGTAATTAGAGATAGTTTATGGAAAGCACCTTGTACCTTATCACTTTCTTTATTCATTCATATATATATGCGTGTGTGTGTGTGTATGTGTGTATGTGTGTGTGTGTATTTATTTGTTTGTTTGTTTTTGGTACTAGGAATTGGAACTCCAGAGGGCTTAACCACTGAGCTACATCCCCAGCCCCTTTTACTTGTTATTTTGAGACAGGGTCCTGCTAAATTGCTTAGCTGTCCTCAAATCTTCCTGACTCAGTCTTCTAAATTGCTGGGATTACAGGTTTGCTGTACCACTTCTGGCCCCTGCAGAGATATTTAAACTGGACAAGGATCAGCCAGGTGCCATGACACATGGCTATAATCCCAGTGACCTAAGAAGGCCGAGGCAGAAAGACTGCAAATTCAAATCCAGTCTCAGCAATATGAGAGAGTCTCAGAAACATAGTAAGACCCTGTCTCAAAATAAAAAATTAAAGGACTGGGAATGTAGCTCAGTGGGTTCAATTGCCCACCAAATAAAAATAAAATCAAATTTGTTGATAAATAGTAGCAGAGAAGGGCTGGAGCAGTGGCTCAGTGGTTCCGGCGCTTGCCTGGCATGCGCAAGTACATGAGTTCAAACCCCAACACTCACATACACAACTAAGTGTCAGAGCAATAAAGGCCATGTGGAAAAAGTTGATTCTCTCTCT